>JAJHIY020000532.1:145000-242500 GCA_022114975.2 Lampris megalopsis
GCGTGGCACTGGCAACGCCTGCTGTTTCCGTGGTTCCCCGCAGCTCTGTTACGATCGCACACCTGCCACCTAGTGGTCAGAGATGTAAACAACACTGGACGTTCTTGTCCAGAACTGTTTTGGTCTTGTTTCTTTAATATATGTTAGGCCCCTCAATGTCACACTAGAACCCTGCCCCTTGACAGCCATCTTTGGGGTACCCCTTATTCCAGCCGGTCTCACTAAGAGGGGTTCTGATGTCTCTGCGTTTGCCTCGCGCATAGCCCGTAGACATATTCTGTTACAGTGGAAAAGCCCAACTCCACCTTCTCCTGCATGCTGGCTGAACGAATTGCTGTCCTTTCTGTCGTTAGACACGGTGAAATATTCCCCGACTGGTTCAACCCTCAGTCTTTACAAAAGATGGCGGCATGGCAGAGGCATTTCGCGCATGCTCAGTTCACCGTTCTCTACTCCCATTTCCGTTCTCTGCATCGATGGGAATTTACCGTTACCTCGTGTGGCTTATTCTCGATCACGTGACTTTTCCCCTGACGACGAACAGCTCCGCCATGTTGGGGGACAGCCAGACCTTGGCAACCGCTGTTAACGCTGGAGTTCTCGTCGTCCATCCGTGTTTACAAGAACGACGTTTTAAGCGTAACTCGGACAAACGTACGGAAGTAAAACATGGCAGTTGTGCCGAAAAACAGTTTGCCAAGTACATTTTACAAAGTTCTGGCCGAACGGCGCAAAGGATCGGATTCGAACCAGGGAAACAGCGCAGAAATTAACCACAGTAAGATATGAACCACGACAGCTGTTCCGTATGAACCAGGACTTGAAACGCGTTCGGCCACTCGGACTAGAACACGTTTAGCACCGCGCAGTGACGGCAGCAACACGCCATCCCATGGATTAGGGCCGTTGTCCTCCAACATGGCGGCTGTGTTGCCGTCACGTGATATGCGACGTCACCGTGACGATTCTCGTATCAAAAGAGGATTCTCATATTACGTCACATATCACGTGTGTTGTCCTCCAACATGGCGGGTGTGTTGCCGTCACGTGATATGTGACGTCACCGTGACGATTCTCGTATCAAAGAAGGATTCTCATATTACGTCACATATCACGTGTGTTGTCCTCCAACATGGCGGGTGTGTTGCCGTCACGTGATATGTGACGTCACCGTGACAATTCTCGTATCAAAAAAGGATTCTCATATTACGTCACATATCACGTGTGTTGTCCTCCAACATGGCGGGTGTGTTGCCGTCACGTGATATTTGACGTCATCATGACGATTCTCGTATCAAAGAAGGATTCTCATTACGTCACACATCACGTGTGTTGTCCTCCAACATGGCGGGTGTGTTGCCGTCACGTGATATGTGACGATTCTCGTATCAAAAAAGGATTCTCATATTACGTCACATATCACGTGTGTTGCCCTCCAACATGGCGGGTGTGTTGCCGTCACGTGATATGTGACGTCAGCGTGACGATTCTCGTATCAAAGAAGGATTCTCATATTACGTCACATATCACGTGTGTTGTCCTCCAACATGGCGGGTGTGTTGCCGTTACGTGATATGTGACGTAACATGAGACTGACCCATTTGTAGGTACTCTTACCTCTTTGGACTCTGACTGGTTCTCGGTGAACAATCAATTCTGTGAAGTAAGCAGCTTGAGCGTCCTTCTCATTGTACTTGTACTATTTTATGTAATTATGTCTGCTTTCTGTGCATGCATTTTATTTATTTCATTTTGGGTTTTTTTTGGGGGGGTTGCCTCTTTTGTATGTGTGCATTTTCTTTTTTGTCCCTTTCACAGAGGGTGGGAGGTGGAGAGGAGGTGTTGTTTCATTCCTCTGTTTCAACACCACCAATAAAGGGGAACAACAATTTTGGGAACAGATTTGTACTTTGTCTTTCACATTTGTATCATACGGGTTTCCAATAGAAATAGAAATGTAAAAAAAAACACCCATAGACGTTGTGCCTCTGCCACATCCTCTTTGTGTGTAATCTTAAGAATTGATGTAGTGTATTTGAAAATCGATACTATATCGTGAAAGACGCTGCTGCGATACTCACATGTGTTCATATTGTCTGAACCCTTTAATAATTTGTTAACATGGCAGCGAGTCTCTGTTGGCGTGGGGAGCTGGGCGGGCGTGGCATGACACCTGCTGTGATTTGGGGGTTTATGTTGTGCCACCCATGCTAAAAATGTACATAATTATGTAATGAACTGGAAAGGTATCTATCCGATGAAATCTACCAAATGTCAGGGGGGGTTGCTTATTTATAAGCCACAGAATATAATGTTTTAGATCTTTTTATACAGAACGAAATCTAGTGAACTGCTCGGTAATGTGAGTGTAGGGTTTGTACTGAGGGCGCTGAGCTGGAGGTTGAGGTTTGTCATCATGTCATAATGCAATGTCATAATGACATTGTCTTCAGTGTCTTCAGTGCACTGTCCAGTTGTCCCAGTACTATGTATACGCTTATCTCTGATCTCCCGTCCACAACTTTATCTCTAGTCTACAGTGTTGACTGCAGCGCTGTGGAGTGTCCTCCGGTCCACCAGGGGGGGTGTCCTCCAGACAGCTTTGAGACCCAGGTCAGACTGACTGCAGATGGATGCTGTACCCTTCCAACAAGGTGACAAACTGTCATTATGATCAAGCTTTTATAGATAACCCTACATCTCAGTATAATGTTTTACAAATAACCCTATATCTCAGAATGTTTTCCAGATAACCCTATATCTCAGAATAATGTTTTACAAATAACCCTATATCTCAGAATAGTGTTTTCCAGATAACCCTATATCTCAGAATAGTGTTTTCCAGATAACTCTATATCTCAGAATAGTGTTTTCCAGGTAACCCTATATCTCAGAATGTTTTCCAGATAACCCTATATCTCAGAATAATGTTTTACAAATAACCCTATATCTCAGAATAGTGTTTTCCAGATAACCCTATATCTCAGAATAGTGTTTTCCAGATAACTCTATATCTCAGAATAGTGTTTTCCAGGTAACCCTATATCTCAGAATAGTGTTTTCCAGATAACCCTATATCTCAGAATAATGTTTTCCAGATAACCCTATATCTCAGAATGTTTTCCACCTAACTCTATATCTCAGAATAATGTTTTCCAGATAAACCCATATGTGAGGATAATGTTTTCCAGATAACCCTACATCTCAGTGTAATGTTTTCCAGATAACTCTATATCTCAGTGTAATGTTTTCCAGATAACTCTATATCTCAGTGTAATGTTTTCCAGATAACCCTATATCTCAGTGTAATGTTTTCCAGATAACCCTATATCTCAGAATGATGTTTTCCAGATAACCCTATGTCTCAGTGTAATGTTTTCCAGATAACCCTATATCTCAGTGTAATGTTTTCCAGATAACCCTATATCTCAGAATACTGTTTTCCAGATAACCCTATATCTCAGTGTAATGTTTTCCAGATAACCCTATATCTCAGTGTAATGTTTTCCAGATAACCCTATATCTCAGAATAATGTTTTCCAGATAATCCTATATCTCAGTGTAATGTTTTCCAGATAACCCTATATCTCAGTGTAATGTTTTCCAGATAACCCTATATATCAGTATAATGTTTTCCAGATAACGCTATATCTCAGAATAATGTTTTCCAGATAACCCTATATCTCAGAATAATGTTTTCCAGATAACCCTATATCTCAGAATAATGTTTTCCAGATAACCCTATATCTCAGTGTAATGTTTTCCAGATAACCCTATATCTCAGTGTAATGTTTTCCAGATAACCCTATATCTCAGTGTAATGTTTTCCAGATAACCCTATATCTCAGAATAATGGTTTCCAGATAACTCTATATCTCAGAATAATGTTTTCCAGATAACCCTATATCTCACTGTAATGTTTTCCAGATAACCCTATATCTCAGAATAATGGTTTCCAGATAACCCTATATATCAGTGTAATGTTTTCCAGATAACCCTATATCTCAGTGTAATGTTTTCCAGATAACCCTATATCTCAGTATAATGTTTTCCTGATAACCCTATATCTCAGAATAGTGTTTTCCAGATAACCCTATATCTCAGGGTAATGTTTTCCAGATAACCCTATATCTCAGAATAATGGTTTCCAGATAACCCTATATCTCAGAATAATGTTTTCCAGATAACCCTATATCTCAGTGTAATGTTTTCCAGATAACCCTATATCTCAGTATAATGTTGTCCAGATAACTCTATATCTCAGTATAATGTTTTCCAGATAACCCTATATCTCAGAATAATATTTTCCAGATAACCCTATATCTTAGTATAATGTTGTCCAGATAACTCTATATCTCAGTGTAATGTTTTCCAGATAACCCTATATCTCAGTGTAATGTTTTCCAGATAACCCTATATCTCAGAATAATGTTTTCCAGATAATCCTATAGCTCAGTGTAATGTTTTCCAGATAACCCTATATCTCAGAATAATGGTTTCCAGCTAACCCTATATCTCAGTGTAATGTTTTCCAGATAACCCTATATCTCAGTGTAATGTTTTCCAGATAACCCTATATCTCAGTATAATGTTTTCCAGATAACCCTATATCTCAGTATGTTTTCCAGATAACTCTATATCTCAGTATAATGTTTTCCAGATAACCCTATATCTCAGAATAATGGTTTCCAGATAACCCTATATCTCAGCATAATGTTTTCCAGATAACCCTATATCTCAGTGTAATGTTTTCCAGATAACCCTATATCTCAGTGTAATGTTTTCCAGATAACCCTATATCTCAGCATAATGTTTTCCAGATAACCCTATATCTCAGGATAATGTTTTCCAGATAACCCTATATCTCAGAATAATGGTTTCCAGATAACCCTATATCTCAGTGTAATGTTTTCCAGATAACCCTATATCTCAGTATAATGTTTTCCAGATAACTCTATATCTCAGTATAATGTTTTCCAGATAACCCTATATCTCAGAATAATGGTTTCCAGATAACCCTATATCTCAGCATAATGTTTTCCAGATAACCCTATATCTCAGTGTAATGTTTTCCAGATAACCCTATATCTCAGCATAATGTTTTCCAGATAACTCTATATCTCAGTATAATGTTTTCCAGATAACCCTACATCTCAGTGTAATGTTTTCCAGATAACCCTATATCTCAGAATAATGTTTTCCAGATAACCCTATATCTCAGTGTAATGTTTCACAGAAATAGCCCAGTGACAGCCACATTACAAGCCTGTCAGAAAATGTGTCTGATTTCAAATAATTGTGCTTTTCAGTGTCGTTCCTACAAATCTGGCTAATGCTTTTGTGCAGAACAGATTATGGTGGGTGTTGCAGTTGAATATGACAGCACTGAATTAAAACTACTGCTGAGAGGTCATCTGGGTGGCGTGGCGGTCTATTCCGTTGCCTACCAACATGGGGATCGTCAGTTCGAATCCCCGTGTTGCCTCCGGCTTGGTCGGGCGCCCCTACAGACACAATTGGCCGTGTCTGCGGGTTGGAAGCCGGATGTGGGTATGTGTCCTGGTCGCTGCACTAGCGCCTCCTCTGGTCGGTTGGGGCGCCTGTTTGAGGGGGAACTGGAGGGGAATAGCGTGATCCTCCCACGCGCTACATCCCCCTGGTGAAACTCCTCACTGTCAGGTGAAAAGTGGCTGGCGACTCCACATGTATGGGAGGAGGCGTGTGGTAGTCTGCAGCCCTCCCCGGACCGGCAGAGGGGGCGGAGCAGAGACCGGGACGGCTTGGAAGAGCGGGGTGATTGGCCGAGTGCAATAGGGGAGAAAAAAAAGACTGCTGGGATGTGAATTGTAAACATGCTGAGCGACAGAATGAAGCGCTGTTCTTCAGCCCATCCCCCCAGCGGTATCCCCAAAACTCCCGTTAGGAACCTGCACTGTCAACTGCACACGTTGTGGGTGTTTTACACGTGTTTGAGTGTGTTTGTGTTTGTGCATTTAGGTGTGAGTGTCTCCCAAAAGATAGCTGTGTCATTCCGTCCTGTCCGCCAGGCTCCTCCCCTCAGCTCGTGGCAAATGGCAATGGGACGCCAGGGAGATGCTGTGACCAGTACCAGTGTGCTAATGGTCAGTGACATGTGTTTCTACCTCTGATGTAATTCATGTTTTACCAAACAGGAAATGTGAATTGACCGTTTTCACTGTTTCACTGTTTTAGCTCCTAGCTGCATAAATTGAAACAGGGAGGATAAACGCTGTCGTTATATTTAGGTAGGGTGGAGCCCTCCCCGGATTGGCAGGGGGGGGGAGCAGAGACCGAGACAACTCGGAAGAGTGGGGTAATTGGCCAAATACAATTGGGGAGGAAAAAAAGAAAAAGGTTGGGGGGGGGGATCCAAAAAAAAAGAAGAATAAAATGACAAAATAAAGTGGCTTTCATTCGTTCTTTACTTTTGAATGCGGCATCGTTCATCATCCAGCAGATACATTGTTACTGGAATGTCTGGAAATGAAATGAGAGCTGGAAGGCTTTTAACTGTGTTGCCAAGGAGTCCAGAGCCAACCCTGTGTTTTCTGACTCACCGTGGTCATCAAAGATCACATGGCACTTATAGCAAAGAATAGGGGGGCAACATTCCCAACCTGGCTCTCTCCATCTGGCCACCTCATCATCCCCCATGTGATTGGCTCAATGATTCCTCCCTCTCCACCTCAAGCTGGTGTGTGGTGAGCATTCTGGTGCAAAATGGCAGCCGCGCATCACCCAGGTGGTGCTACACATTGGTGGTGGTTGAGGGGAGTTTCCCCCTTCAGTGTGAGGCGCTTTGGGTGTCCAGATGAAGCGCTGTATAAATGTAATCCGTCATTATTGTTTGGACTCTCACCCAAGCACATAGGCTCATAAAAACAAACTGGGTCCTGACCCAAAGCTTAAGAAGCTTGGGTGGTGCAGTGATTGACCGCCATCAGACAGACAATCTGAAACAAAGGGAGAGAGAGAGAGAGAGAGAGAGAGAGAGAGAGAGAGAGAGAGAGAGAGAGAGAGAGAGAGAGCAGGGTACAGCGAGTACACCACTTATGAATCAGTCAAACCAACATGTGTTCACTGCAGGTTGTGATCCAAGGTTTTCCCCCCCACACATTAACACAAATGTCAGCAAACCGTAAACAAAACTGACTGCAACACTACCCAGCATGCATTGCTGGGACCACATGCTGTCCCAATGTGCATTCCCACTCGCCCCGCTGCTTCCATAGAGATGCTCTGTGTTCATGTGAACTTGCTTCATCAGCCCTAAAGTGTCATCTCATAAGCACCTTTGCAGGGTCCACATGGGCTTAGGCGGTTGGCCCCGGCAGAACTAAAAGGAAACCCGGCTCCTTTTACGTGGTATCGTCCAGCTTCTTCAGCTTGCATGCACCACCCACGACGAGCCGAACTGTGTCCCCACCACGTTCTGGAGTAATCCTACACCGCTCTGCATCCCACTTTCACCTGACAGGTCACATTCAGTTATGTCACAGTCAGCCCAGGCGTCTCCGCACAGCAGAGCCGTCCATCCGGTATCCAAGCCGCGTATCCCAGTTGGGTCGTGGGGATGCTGGAGCCTATCTCATTGGGCAGCAGACAGGGAGACACCCTGGACAGGCCGCCAGTCCAGCACAGGGCCGACACACACACATTCACACCTTGGGACAATCTAGTACGGTGATTCACCTGACCTGCATGTCTTTGGACTGTGGGAGGAAACCGGAGCACTCAGAGGAAACCCACACAGACACGGGGAGAACATGCAAACTCCACACAGAGGACGACCCGGGACCACCCCTAAGGTTGGACTACTCCGGGATTCGAACCCAGGACCTTCTTGCTGTGAGGCGACCGCATCAGCCACTGCGTCACCGTGCCACCCCGCACAGCAGATATAATTATCATATGCGGGGTTGAAGTTTGATCATTTTCTCTTTTTTTTTTTTTGTGTTAGGCTGAGCAGAAGTTTATAATGTTACTTGATGAAGAGGTTTCGTGCACCTAATTGCATGCGTCCTTTGCAAGAGATGTTGATTTCTTTCCTCGAGGCACCCCCTCTGGCGCAGACTCACTGATTTTCTGACGTTTGGTTGCCCTTCATGCTGCAATTGGTCATTAATTTACCACTCAGCTTTCCGTGTTACCCCCGAGGGCCCCACTGTCTGGTGCAGTGCAACACAACATAGTGTACTGCAACACAGTAGACTGCAACACTAGTGTACTGCAACACCAGTGCACTAGTATACTGCAACACATTGCACTGCAACACGATTGCTTTGCAACACCAGTGTACTGCAACACAGTGCACTGCAACACTAGTGCACTGCAACACAGTGCACTGCAACACATAGTGCACTGCAACACTAGTGCACTGCAACACATAGTGCACTGCAACACTAGTATACTGCAACACAGTGCATTGCAACACTAGTGCACTGCAACACTAGTGCACTGCAACACTAGTATACTGCAACACAGTGCATTGCAACACTAGTGCACTGCAACACTAGTGCACTGCAACACTAGTGCACTGTAACACTAGTATACTGCAACACTAGTGCACTGCAACACAGTGCACTGCAACACTAGTGCACTGCAACATTAGTGCACTGTAACACTAGTATACTGCAACACTAGTGCACTGCAACACAGTGCACTGCAACACTAGTGCACTGCAACATTAGTGTACTGCAACACTAGTGCACTGCAACACTAGTGCACTGCAACACTAGTGCACTGCAACATTAGTGTACTGCAACACTAGTGCAATGCACAATGCATTGCAACACAGTGCACTGCAACACTAGTGCACTGTAACACTAGTGCACTGCAACATTACTGTACTGCAACACTAGTGCAATGCACAATGCATTGCAACACAGTGCACTGCAACACAGGGGCTGCATATCTGCCCCTGTCTGTTTTTGTAATAGTTTTTGTGATTTTGTGTGTGTCTGTGTTTTGTATCACTTTTTGTGGTTTTGTGTATGCATGTGTGTGTGTGAGTTTTGTATCAGTTTTTGTGGTTGTGTGTGTGTGGTTTGTGAGTGGTGTGTGTGTGTCTGTGTGTGTGTGTGTGTGGATGGCGGTGTGTTTGTGCTTGGAAGATAGAATCAGTGAATCAATAAGAAGCAGCTGTGGAGTGCAAGGCACCGTAGCAATGACAGCAGTAACGGTCCCGTGTGACCCGGTGCCACCGGAGTCCACACCAGAGCCTCGTTTACAGCTGGAATCCAAATCACATTCCAACCGCCCAATCAAACACAGTCAGCTTTCCTTGTGACTTCAGGTGCTGACCCAGACTGTTGAAGTCCTCGCCGTGGATGCAGCAACGCCGTCGGTCCTAACCGGAAGTTGAGTGCAGAGCGTGCTCTCCACATCATCTGTTTTCTGTTTATGTGCTTTCACTCAGATTGCTTCGGCGCATTTCAGATGGGGAAAAGATTGGTGGGTCTAACCCTGTTCTTATAGACTTACCAGCGTCTACATCAGCACAGCCACCGCCAGGCCCCTTATTCCCTGTTCTTCTTTTTCAGAAGAGAAGAGTAGCATTTAAACCACTGTGAGACGTTTTGGTGGCGGCACAGTGGCGCAGTGGTTAGCGTGGTCGCCTCGTAGCAAGGAGGTCCTGGGTTCGAGCCCCAGGGTAGTCCAGCCTTGGGGGTCGTCCCGGGTCGTCCTCTGTGTGGAGTTTGCATGTTCTCCCCGTGCCTGTGTGGGTTTCCTCCGGGGGCTCTGGTTTCCTCCCACAGTCCAAAGACATGTAGGTCAGGTGACTCGGCCATAATTGCTCCTAGGTATGAGTGTGTGTGTGGGCCCAGTGTGATGGTCTGGTGGCGTGTCCAGGGTGTCTCCCCGGCCCGGTGACTGCTGGGATAGGCTCCAGCATCCCCGCCACCCTGAGAGCAGGATAAGCAGTTGGGATGATGGATGGATGGATGGATGGATGGATGGATGGATGGGGAAATGGATGGATGGATGGATGAACGTTTTGGTGACCACATCAGTGAGGGGGTCGCCATCTTTAGTCAATAAGAGTGGAACTAATTGTTATGACGTCAGCTGAAATTAAAAGTATAAATGATAGTAACGGATAATATACTAGTACACAGTGATCCAAAGGAGTTGAACCAGGGGCAACTGGACTTGGTATATATCCGTCAAGACGTTTCGCCTCTCATCCAAGAGGCTTCCTCAGTTCGTGCCTCTCGGACTAGTCAGACTAGCTATGTAGGACTATGTATTATGTATTATATGTAGTAATATGTAGTACTATGTATTATATGTAGTAATATGTAGGACTATGTATTATATGTAGTAATATGTAGGACTATGTATTATGTATTATATGTAGTAATATGTAGTACTATGTATTATGTATTATATGTAGTAATATGTAGGGCTATGTATTATGTATTATATGTAGTAATATGTAGGGCTATGTATTATGTATTATATGTAGTAATATGTAGGGCTATGTAATATGTATTATATGTAGTAATATGTAGTACTATGTATTATATGTAGTAATATGTAGGACTATGTATTATATGTAGAAATATGTAGGACTATGTATTATGTATTATATGTAGTAATATGTAGTACTATGTATTATATGTAGTAATATGTAGTACTATGTATTATGTATTATATGTAGTAATATGTAGGGCTATGTATTATGTATTATATGTAGTAATATGTAGGGCTATGTATTATGTATTATATGTAGTAATATGTAGGGCTATGTAATATGTATTATATATAGTAATATGTAGGGCTATGTATTATGTATTATATGTAGTAATATGTACTACTATGTATTATATGTAGTAATATGTAGTACTGTGTATTATGTATTATATGTAGTAATATGTAGGGCTATATATTATGTATTATATGTAGTAATATGTAGGGCTATGTAATATGTATTATATGTAGTAATATGTAGGGCTATGTATTATGTATTATATGTAGGGCTATGTATTATGTATTATATGTAGTAATATGTAGGGCTATGTATTATGTATTATATGTAGTAATATGTAGGGCTATGTAATATGTATTATATGTAGTAATATGTAGGGCTATGTATTAATTGTAGTAATATGTAGGGCTATGTAATATGTATTATATGTAGTAATATGTAGGGCTATGTATTATATGTAGTAATATGTAGGGCTATGTATTATGTATTATATGTAGTAATATGTAGGGCTATGTATTATGTATTATATGTAGTAATATGTAGTACTGGCACAAGTCATAATAGTGTCGGCCAGAAACCTTTGTCTATCTGAGCACTCGTAAAATATTCACAGCAGCAAAGCCTGCCGTTGCCCTACTTGTGAGCACACACACACACACACGCAGACACACACACACGCAGACACACACACATGCAGAGAGGTGCATGCTGGGCTTGTGTGATGTGAAAGTTTGATGCGGGTGGTTGCATTATAAATCAAGCTTCGGAGAGCTGCCAGGCCAGATTAATGAAGTACATATACACTCACCTGCACACAGGATGTTACAGCTTTCACCATTTCAGCCGTACTCGCACAACAACACGGAGGCACAAAAGCACCTTCAGTAATTACTGATGGTGCGCTAAGAAGTCATAGAAGTAAATAGATGAAAGAAAAATGATCACCTGTGACTTTACTGATTCTCATTAAAGTCACAGGTGATCATTTTTCTTTGATGTGACGATGCACAAATCCAGATTATTGTTCTTTATATTTTGATATCTATACATCTATATATCTTTATTTCTATATATCTATATATCTTTATTTATATATATTTATATTTATATACATCTATATATCTGTATTTATATATATATATATCTTTATTTCTATACATCTTATTATATATATATATATATATACACACATCTATATATCTTTATAGCTATATATCTTTATATCTATATATCTTTATATCTTTATTTCTATATATCTATATATCTATTTATCTTTATTTCTATATATCTATATATCTTGTATCTTTATATCTTTATTTCTATACATCTATATATATATACATCTATATATCTTTATATATATATATATATATATATCTTTATTTCTATATATCTTTATTTCTATGTATCTTTATATCTTTATTTCTATATATCTTTATTTCTATATATCTATGTATCTATGTATCTTTATATCTATATATCTTTATATTTTTATATATATATATATATCTTTATTTATACAAATCTTTCTATCTTCTTCAGTGTTTTTAAGGTCTTGTATGCTACGCGGGGCGTGTCTTGCCTAGAAGTGCTGTGGGATTCATAATTGGCTGTCATTAAAAAACTCCACACAAGGGGGACACCTGCAGTCACTGTATTGTTTAGAAGGGTGGCGACACCTGCAGTCACTGTATTGTTTAGAAGTGTGGGGACACCTGCAGTCACTGTATTGTTTAGAAGTATGGGGACACCTGCAGTCACTGTATTGTTTAGAAGGGTGGGGACACCTGCAGTCACTGTATTGTTTAGAAGGGTGGGGACACCTGCAGTCACTGTATTGTTTAGAAGGGTGGGGACACCTGCAGTCACTGTATTGTTTATAAGGGTGTGGACACCTGCAGTCACTGTATTGTTTAGAAGGGTGGGGACACCTGCAGTCACTGTGTTGTTTAGAAGGGTGGGGACACCTGCAGTCACTGTATTGTTTAGAAGGGTGGGGACACCTGCAGTCACTGTATTGTTTAGAAGGGTGGGGACACCTGCAGTCACTGTATTGTTTATAAGGGTGGGGACACCTGCAGTCACTGTATTGTTTAGAAGGGTGGGGACACCTGCAGTCACTGTATTGTTTAGAAGGGTGGGGACACCTGCAGTCACTGTATTGTTTAGAAGGGTGGGGACACCTGCAGTCACTGTATTGTTTAGAAGGGTGGGGACACCTGCAGTCACTGTATTGTTTAGAAGGGTGGGGACACCTGCAGTCACTGTATTGTTTAGAAGGGTGGGGACACCTGCAGTCACTGTATTGTTTAGAAGTATGGGGACACCTGCAGTCACTGTATTGTTTAGAAGGATGGGGACACCTGAAGTCACTGTATTGTTTAGAAGGGTGGGGACACCTGCAGTCACTGTATTGTTTAGAAGGGTGGGGACACCTGCAGTCACTGTATTGTTTAGAAGGGTGGGGACACCTGCAGTCACTGTATTGTGTAGAAGGGTGGGGACACCTGCAGTCAGGCGAGACTGAAGCAGTCACCTAGATGAGTGATGGAGCGTATCCGTCAATACACGCCGTGTCCAGATGAACTGATTCAGCCTTCTGGGATCATGACTCGTCTCCTTTTTGAGAAGACAGTAAAGTTTGTATGATTCTAAATGGTGTCTCCCAACATGTCAGTGAGCTCTGGGTTCCAAAAAACTTAACCAATCCTTTAAATACAAGACCTCCACGAATCCCCTCGGCAGTGTAAAGTGATTTGTTAGTTTTTATTTTTGCCAGCCGGCGAGCAAATGCACACGTCACTTGTAGCACAGGCTTCCACCGCTCTGATATGTCGTGCCTCCCCGGCACCCATTTTACTGCACTCACATAGCGATGCTCCGCACATCTAAAACCCGTGATGTCAGAACGAATATGAAGAGCCAGCCGGCGAAACTTGTTGGATAAATGTTTCATAAACTTGTGTTGAGAAGCTTCCTGCTGAAGTGAAGTGTGGCTCTGAGTAGCGAGGGAGCGAGGGTAACGCACGAGATAGAAACTGGGAAAACGAGAGGGATTCGCCCTCACTTCTACATGCCCGGGGCTCTTCGCCGGCTCCCATCCTCTTAAAAGCAGCTCAGTTCTGTCGCGTCTCATTGTCTCTATCTCCTCCTCCATCCATCCTTGGGGAGGGTCTGAATTAGAGTTTGTGCAGCTAATATAACACAGTTACAGGTGATGCTGTGTGCTGTCTTGATGCCTGCTCAGTGATCCAGCTGAGACCATCGCAGCAGGGTGAACCGGGTCGTCTGGACACCACGTTTACTGACGGAGAGGAAGTGACCTCTTCAGTCTATTAGGGCCCTGACACACCACCGCCGTTGAGCATCCGTGACCCTCGTGTTTGCGGTGTGTCCCACACCGTCGGCACTAGTCGGACCCCTGGCGGCAGCTTTTTGTCCATTGAATCGGTGGAGGCCATCGGTGACAAACATCACTCTGATTGGCTGTTCAGCTAAGTGAACCAGTGCTAAGCTAGCCAATCGGGGCCGTCGGCTGTAGTCTTTGCGGTGTGTTCAAGTGCTGCTGTTTGGCCCAGACGGCAGGCGATGTGGGCCGACGCAACAGTCGGCCTTCATGGCCGCTAGTCGGTTTGGCGTGTCTGGGCCCTGAGACGATGATGAAACGTTTCTGTCAGTACACCTGGTGTCCACATGAACTGGTTCCCCTTTCTGTGATTTTCTCACCCGGACCGTTGAGCACGCATGAAGACGAGACGTGTCGTGGTGTCTGAAGGCTGGAAGGACTGGCCCGCTGGGCTGTGTGGAAGCTCGGCGAGAGGAGTCCACCAACTGCCGAGTTTCTCAGTCATGGAGCGATGCGAGACGCGTCTTGGCCATTCTAAACGGTGCCCGAGGTTAAAAGAAGAAGGGAGTCTGTGCTTGAACGCTGCAACAAGTTCCTTTATAAAACAACCAGACTGAAGCAAAGAAGCCAATCTGATCCAACAGCCGTTCTGGACACAGGGAGGAGAACGTCACATTGAGAGTGTAGCCTGTGAGACGCTTATGTCAAGCTCGTAGTGTTTGTAAAGTTGTGAGGTTTTGTTCACAGATCAACTTCCTGTTTGAGATGTCTGGAGAATTCTGCAAATATGGCCTCTGAAACGTTGGTCATGTCTCAAAGGCTTGGCGGGAAACTCCCAACAGGGCTCCATAACAACATGTCGTGTGGTTTCCTCTCCGCAGCGCTGAAGGCCGGATTAAAGCGCCAGTACTTATAAATTGGACGTTACATGAAAGTAAATACACGAAATGAGGACGCGCGTACGATAAAAGAGATGAGACGGATTTAGGAAGGAAGGGTCTCGGCCGTACAATATGCACATGGTCCCTGTTGCAGCCCGCCCGATTCGGCGGACAGAAAGCCTGGGGCATGACGTGAGTAGGCCTCAGGGGCCGTTTCCACGGCAACCGTTTCAACATAGAACGTGGAAGCGTTGCGTTTCGGCCGTTCGTTCACACGACAACGGCGCGAACCTTGTGAGACCGGGTTCCGGAGTGAAACGCTTCCGGCAACGCAGCTCCAGCGTCGCCGGGTGAGCTCCAGAACCAGTTCCTGTGAAACGGTGACGTCACGGCTCCGCTTCGCGCATGCGCATTACGTTTTCGGTCAAATAGCCATGCGCGGACTACTGGCCTGGCGCGCGCGCCACAGCGTCATCCGGGTCGTATTCAAAACGATGTCGTCTGAAAGCGCAGCTTATTTTAAAAGGCAGAAAGGCAAACTTCTGCGGTTTTAGCGAGGCCGTCGTGGTGTAAACGGATCCTCTGGAGAAGCAGCAACAGCTGCTGCTGCTGTCAGCCCAGACCAGCCTGTTCCTCCACTCAGCGCCGCCTCAGCACCGACTGCTGCTGTCAACCCTGGCTGTGAGGGGGATGGTGAATCCACACAATCTTCTCTTAGACATTAATCTGGGGGAGGGGGGCATCCGGGTAGCGTTGTCTACCGACTCAGGGATCGCCTGTTTGAATCCCCGTGTTTCCCCCAGTATAGCCTAGCGTCCCTACAGACACAATTGACCGTGTCTGCGGGTGGGGAGCCGGATGTGGGTATGTGTCCTGGTTGCTGCTCTAGCGCCTCCTCTGGTCAGTCAGGACGCCTGTTCGCGGGGGAGGGGGAACGGGGGGGGTAGCGTGATCCTCCCACGCGCTACGCCCCCCTGGTGAAACTCCTCACTGTCAGGTGAAAAGAAGTGGCTGGTGACTCCACATGTATGGGAGGAGGCATGTGGTAGTCTGCAGCCCTCCCCGGATCGGCAGAGGGGGTGGAGCAGAGACCGGGACGGCTCAGACAAGTGGAGTAATTGGCCAAGTACAATTGGGGAGAAAAAGCGGTTAAAAAATGTCCCCCCAAAAAAAAATCTTGTAGGGACAGTGGTTAGCGCGGTCGCCTCACAGCAAGAAGGTCCTGGGTTCGAGCCCCGGGGTAGTCCAATCTTGGGGGTCAGCCCGGGTCATCCTCAGTGTGGGGTTTGCATGTTCTCCCCGTGTCTGTGTGGGTTTCCTCCGGGGGCTCCGGTTTCCTCCCACAGTCCAAAGCCATGTAGGTCAGGTGACTCGGCCATACTATGTTGTCTCTAGGTGTGAATGTGTCGGCCCTGTGCTGGACTGGCGGCCTGTCCAGGGTGCCCCCCCCCCCGTGCCTGCCACCCATTGATTGGGATAAGTGGCTTGGATAATGGATGGATGGGACAGATTACATCACAAGGACCTCGGCCCCAGTACAGCTGACATGGGTTACCAACACATAGCAGAAGTACCGAGGGCAAGTGGAGTTATTTGGGTACATGTGATCTCCGAGAAGGCCGAGGCTGCCTAGGAGGCATCGTGAACGCGTGATGCAAGGCTGTAACTATTGGAAAATGTTGTGCTGTGTGGGATGGCACTTTGATGCAAGCCACCGGCTGAGACCAACAGTAGTGGAGAGGGAGAGGATAACGAAGGCCACAAGAAAACAGCCAGGGAAGGAGAGGCAGCTGAGAGGGAAGGGGAGGCACCTGAGAGGGAAGGAGAAGCACCTGAGAGGGAAGGGGAGGCAGCTGAGAGGGAAGGAGAGGCAGCTGAGAGGGAAGGGGAGGCACCTGAGAGGGAAGGGGAGGCAGCTGAGAGGGAAGGAGAGGCAGCTGAGAGGGAAGGGGAGGCACCTGAGAGGGAAGGGGAGGCAGCTGAGAGGGAAGGAGAGGCACCTGAGAGGGAAGGAGAGGCACCTGAGAGGGAAGGAGAAGCACCTGAGAGGGAAGGGGAGGCAGCTGAGAGGGAAGGGGAGGCAGCTGAGAGGGAAGGAGAGGCAGCTGAGAGGGAAGGAGAGGCACCTGAGAGGGAAGGAGAAGCACCTGAGAGGGAAGGAGAGGCACCTGAGAGGGAAGGGGAGGCAGCTGAGAGGGAAGGGGAGGCAGCTGAGAGGGAAGGAGAGGCTGCTGAGAGGGAAGGGGAGGCACCTGAGAGGGAAGGGGAGGCAGCTGAGAGGGAAGGGGAGGCAGCTGAGAGGGAAGGAGAGGCAGCTGAGAGGGAAGGAGAGGCACCTGATAGGGAAGGGCGTGGGTTTGCTCTCAGTCTCGGTAGGGACACGTTTTAAACCTTTATTGGATGAACAGTGTGCACTGGGCAAAACCTATGTGATTCTGCAAAACCTTTGCTTTTTTTAATTGGCCTAGGACTCTCCCCCCCCCCCCCCCCCCAGATTTTCAACATTGTTACGCAGACCCACAATCTGCAAGAAATTAAAGTGTCCTTGGTGTTATGCTGCACGTGCGGTGCCAGTTGAGTTTTCGGTGGTTCAACTCCTTGCAGTTGTCAAGGGAATTTCAGTGGGTTTGAATGGGAGGCGCTGCCTTCGTCTCATCAGCCTGTTATTGTATCGCTTAACGAGCTCTGGTTATCCTGCAATTTCTGTTTTCTAATTCTTTATCTTATTCTTTTAATATTCTTCCTGTTATTTAATGTTTTCCTCTTGCTGTGTAGCTCAACCCCCCCCCTCAACCCCACTCACACAAAACAGCTCAGTCCTGCCCTCTCACACAGGGCACTTGCCAGGGAATTCCAAATGACTGAAAGTGACGGCATCGTGTAAAGGACTCCACACGCCATCATGGCTCCTTAAACAGAAGCACTGTTGCGGTTTCAAAAGCAGTAAAACGGGAAAAGAAGGAGAGCAGAGAACATCAGAGTCACCTCATTCACCAGAGTACACGGGAGTTTTACCTGGCAATCAGTGCAAGACCATAAAATTACAGATACGAAAAACGAGTGGCTAGCAGAAAAGGGTGAATTGATACGTGCTGCAGTGCTGCACAGAGTAAAGTGGCACGGTTAAAGCGTCTAGCACAGTGGTGGTTTCATATTCAGTACTGACTGCTGGACTTGGGCGGCTTGTTCAGCAGGGAGAAAGTGTTCAGTGGTGTGCACAGCTGGATCTGCTAGCTCAGGGCCTTTTTCCTCGGAGGAGTTTCTGAACTAGCGGGTTTTTCCTGGGTGTGTGGGGTCAGTAGTATGGAATACATACGCGTGGATGAGAGGGAGGACAGTGGAATGGTGAGGATGCAAAGAGTAGAGGTGACGAAGGTGGATGAGTTTAAATACTTGGGGTCAACTGTCCAAAGTAACGGGGAGTGCAGTAGAGAGGTGAAGAAGAGGGTGCAGGCAGGGTGGAGTGGGTGGAGAAGAGTGTCAGGGGTGATTTGTGACAGAAGGGTACCAGCAAGAGTTAAAGGGAAGGTTTACAAGATGGTTGTGAGACCAGCTATGTTGTATGGTTTGGAGACAGTGGCACTGATGAAAAGACAGGAGGCGGAGCTGGAGGTGGCAGAGATGAAGATGATAAGATTTTCATTGGGAGTGATGAAGAAGGACAGGATTAGGAACGAGTCTATTAGAGGGACCGCTCAGGTTGGACGGTTTGGAGACAAAGCAAGAGAGACAAGATTGAGATGGTGTGGGCATGTGTGGAGGAGAGATGCTGGGTATATTGGGAGAAGGATGCTGAATATGGAGCTGCCAGGGAAGAGGAGAAGAGGAAGGCCAAAGAGGAGGTTTATGGATGCGGTGAGGGAGGACATGCAGGTGGCTGGTGTGACAGAGGAAGATGCAGAGGACAGGAAGAAATGGAAACGGATGATCTGCTGTGGTGCCCCCTAACGGGAGCAGCCGACAGTAGTAGTAGTAGTAGTAATAGGAGTAGTAGTGGGGTCGGTCAGTTGTAATCTTTTCAGCTGGCTTCCTGGCCCTGGTGTTGTGCGGCTCCTTGATGTACAGTTGCCGCCGGTCAGTCAGCCTCGGCCAGTCAGACACTAGGCTCTGGTCCATCCTTTGTGTGGGCGGGGGCTGAGCTGAATTACACCGTGATTGATGAAGTAAGAATGCTGTCAGTGGTGGATTTGCAGATCACCTCTCCTCGTCAGGTTATAGAGGAGAGTTGCTAGCACACATCCCTATGGTGCACCAGTGCTGACGTCCCAGAACGTGGCATCAGTCCATATGGTCAATAAGTTGAATGGGAGAAACGTTTCATCTCTGTATCCTGTCGGACCCCATTCCATCGCTGGGTAAGGAAGGGCTCAGAGCCCACTACCACATGTATGGGAGGAGGCATGTGGTAGTCTGCAGCCCTCCCCTGGAGCAGTGACCAGGACGGCTCGGAAGAGTGAGGTAATTGGCCAAGTACAATTGGCCAAGTGCAAAATCTCATAATCTGGATTTCTTACTTTTAACTGAGTCCAGTCTTAAAACCGGGAACTGCTGCCCTCTAATAGAGCTCCGCCCTTCCAATTACCAGACCCTCAACCTCCCTACGCTCACTGGTTGTGGTGGAGGTCTTGGCAATTTTAATATTCATGTGCGTTGTTCTTCCATTCCCTGACTTCACTTTTTTTTTGGATCTTATAGACTCTTTGGATTTTTTTCCCTTTTACTCCACAATTGTACCCGGCCAATTACCCCACTCTTCCAAGTTGTCCCGTTCACTGCTCCACCCCCTCTGCCAAGCCGGGGAGAGCTGCAGACTAACACATGCCTCCTCCGATACATATGGAGTCACCAGCCGCTTATTTTCACCTGACAATGAGGAGTTTCGCCAGGGGGGTGTAGCACATGGGAGGATCACGCTATTGCCCCCAGTTCCCCCTCCCCCCTGATCAGGCACCCCAACCGATCAGAGGAGGCGCTAATGCAGCAGTCAGGACACATACCCACATCTGGCTTCCCTCCTGCAGACACGGTCAATTGTGTCTGTAGAGACACCTGACCAAGCAGGAGGTAACACAGGGATTCGAACTGGAGATCCACGTGTTGATAGGCAACAGAATAGACCGCTATACTACCCGGGAGCCCTTCTTATAGACTCTTTTAACCTCATTCAATCTGTTAAAGGGGCAACACATTCCAAAGACCACTTCTTAGACCTTGTACTCTCATCTGGTTTCTTTCTTGAATGTCTTAATCTGGTGGATATGCCTGTATCTGACCATAAAGCTGTCATTTTCATAGTCCCACTGCAGCTCTCTATTCCTAGTCACTATCCTAAAACACACTCTCGCATTCTCAACGCTGGCTCTGCAGTTAAATTCTGTGATGCTTTTAACTCATCATCTTTTAATCCCTCTTTATCCCCCCTCAATCTAGATGCACTGTTAAATCCATTTAATGATCAGTGCCTATCCATCCTCGACCAAACTGCACCGTTTAAAAGTAGGAAACAAATCAAATAATCTCCCTCTGGCTGAATGATCACACTTGTGCCCTTAGAAGACTCCATAGAAAATCAGAATGCCAATACAAGGTCAGCAAATCCGAATTAGCACATAACACCCTTAAAAACCAAATGTTAATTTACCAGAATGCAGTTAGGAATGTGAGATCAGCGTACTTATCTTTACTAATTTCAAGAAATAACCACAATCCTAGTTCTCTTTAGGGTTACTGATTCTGTTATTAATGGTCCCTCCACTTCTCTTTTTAAACCTGATGTTGAGTTGTCTGAAACATTTCTCACTCATATTGTAGATAAGGTGGATGATATCGGGACCCAAATCCAGCCTGGCTCTTACACTCGGTCCATTCCCCATGTTAATGCTGCCTCTTTTACCCAGTTTCAACCAATTACAATTCAGTGTTAGAGAATACAGTCTCCAATATGACCTCCTCCTGCATCTTGGACATCATTCTCACTAAGCTGCTCAAGGAGGTATTTTCCACTATCAGCCCCGTTATTCTGCAAATTCTTAGTAATTATTTGGCCTCTGGTTCTTTTCCAGACAGTTTTAAGCATGCCATTGTTCACCCATTGCTGAAGAAACCTAATTTAGATCCCCTGTCCCTAAGTAACTACAGACCAATCTCCAAATGTTTGCACATCTTGGCACTCGTACCTTTTTTCATTTCACTGCACTCAGGACTTGTACTTGTGTGTACGTGACAAATAAAACACTTGAATCTTGAATCCTGAATCTTGAAATAGACTTTTCAGTTTCCTTTATTGATCCCCTTAAGGAAATTCATGTACTGCAAATTAACCCATTCTTCCTAACTGTGGTCTGTGTAGCTGGTAGCAGCGGGCTGCTGCATTCATGCTGCACTCAGGGACCAACTCCAGTTATTTTCCCATTGCCTTGGTCAAGGACACAGACAGGAGTATAAACCCTGACATGCATGTTTTTTTATGGTGGGGGGGGCGAAGAAAACCCACCTTAGACACGGATAGAACATGCAAACTCCACACAGAGGATTTGCCTGGGATGACTTCCTAAGGTTGGACAACCCCAGGGTTTGAACCCAGGACCTTCTTGCTGTGAGGTGACAGCACTAACCACTGGGCCATCATGCCACCCTTTTCTATCTAACGTTCTGGAGAGAGTAATTTCTTCTCAGTTGATTTTTTTTATAAACACTAATAGTGCTTTTTAAGTTTCCGGTCTGGTTTTAGAGCACTTCATAGAACTGAGACAGCTCTAGTTAAGGTCACTAATGACCTACTGCTGACTGTATACAGAGGTAACTGCTCGATTTTAGTTCTTTTAGACTTAAGTG
Source organism: Lampris megalopsis (assembly GCA_022114975.2). NCBI lineage: Eukaryota > Metazoa > Chordata > Actinopteri > Lampriformes > Lampridae > Lampris > Lampris megalopsis. Next base: position 166,794 of record JAJHIY020000532.1, read on the forward strand.
CTGCCTTTGACACAGTCCATCACAACATCCTCTTACATCGCTTAGAGACTTGGGTTGGCATCAAGGGCTCGGCTCATACCTTATTAAGCTCTTGCCTCACCAACATAACTTTTCCTGTTTATTCTGGGTAACTCTACTTCCTCAATGGTTCAGTTGGCTTGTGGTGTCCCTCAAGGCTCAGTTCTTGGTCCCCTTCTCTTTTCTATATACATGCTGTCACTTGGCCAGGTCATTCAAAAATCATGATTTGCTTTACTATTTTTACTATTTTAAATCTGTTTAGCCAGTTCAGTTGCATCTCTAACCACTGCTACGCTAATGAAACGAAACTGTATTTATCAGTTAAGCCAAATAATATGGGTAATATTGGTACCCTTCATGACTGCCTGGCCGCTATTTAGGAATGGATGTCCATTAGCTCTATTCAGACAAAACTGAGGTTCTCCTTATTGGTCCTAATAAGTTTGTCTCAGGAGTGAAATCCTGTATCGGTCCTCTGGCCAGCAATGTTAAATCCTACTCAATAAATCTGGGTGTACTCTTTGACTAAAATTTGAATTTCGACCTACACATAAACAAGTTTGTGAAATCTTGCTTTTTCTAACTGTGGAACATCACAAAATCAAATCAATACAATCAACCAGAGAGCTTGAATTACTTATCAATACCCTAATTTTCTCACACCTTACCTACAGTCATACTCTTTTCTGCTGTTTCAGCCAAGCAGCCATGTCCTGCCTACAGCTCGTGCAAAATGCTGCAGCCAGGCTTCTAACCAATACCAATCTTAGATCCCACATCACTCCAATCCTTGCATCCCTTCATTGGCTCCAAGCAAATTATAGAATAGACTTCAAGATACTGCTTGTCACATATAAGGCCCTACATGGTCTTGCCCCTTGGTGGCCTTTTCAGGGTGTCTCCCCACCTGCCGCCCAATGACTGCTGGGATATGCTCCAGTATCCCCACGATCCGGAGTAGAATAAGCGGTTTGGATAATGAATGAATGAATGGTCTTTCCCCTTTATACATTTTCGAACTTTTGCATCCTTGCTCCACCTCTCGGCCATTCATAGCTTCTGACCAGGGTCTCTTATCTATATCCCGCTCCCTCTACAAATCCAAGGGTGGCCGTGCTTTTGCCATAAGGGCCCCATCCCACTGAAACAGTCCCCTGCAGCCCAAAAAGCATTTTCCCCTGCAGCCCAAAAAGCATTTTCCCCATAGACCACCATTGTAAAAGAGACGTCTGTAAAACTGTTGACAGGACACCTGCAGCTATAATCATGGTCAATTATTACTCTTTGTATTGTATATTTTTAAGCCATGGGGTTTTAATCTTTTTTAATTTTTTCCAAAGTCCAAAAAAAATCTTTTTTTTTTCTGCATGACGGCACGGCTGTGTACGAGCCGTTCTCATAGCCTAGAGGCATGATGGGAGTAACACTACTGCGCATATTCAGTGGGCCTCATGTACCCGGTAGTAACCCGGAAGCCAGAAACTTTTTCAGCGTATGCACCAAGTGAGCAATTCTCGTGGGAATGAACAGGCGCCAGTTTTAGATCCCCGGTATCCAGTTCTACTATAATACATCCATGGGATTCCAGGTGAACGTCCCAACTAAGCATCCCTCCCAGGTCGTCCATGAGTTGAGTGGCCACAAATTGCGATGCATAGGCCATGGCAGCAGTTGCACGGCGCCATGGGGGGGAAAAAACATTTATTTTGTATTATTTTTAAAATGTAATCGTGAAAAATAATCACAATTTTTTTTTTTAAATTGTGTCAGTAATCTGATTACATCTTTTTTTCCCCGTAACTGTATTGGAATACAGTTACATTTTTTGTATCCTGATTACGTAACGCCATTACTGTATTCCTTTACTCCTTAAGCCTGCTGTTTATGTAACTTATGGTCCAGAATTCTGTCAGCAGCATTGCCCTGTTCTAACAGCATCATGCAGTCTATCACTTTCTTTCTTGTAACCACTACCTGGCTCTCTTTTCAGTGGCTCATAAGTATTTATGGGATTCTCTTACCTGGATTATTGAGCATGCATCAAGACCAGTGCTGATGGTTATGGAGTCTTACAGATAGGGTCCCATCCACATCTACTGCTCCATCTGTTAGGAAGTCACCAATCCGTTCACAGATTGGAATGGTCCATGTTCAGCTAGGACAGTTTGACGTGGAGCCATTCCAGAACAATTTTATTGACTGCAGAGCTGAATTCCACAAAGCTGATCCAAACTTAGGAGCCTGAAGTGGCCAGATGTTGGAGGACATAATGAAGATACAGGGTGTCGTCATGATAAAGGGATTGGTTTGCTGTGTCGGCAGACTGTAGCAGGTCCAGAAGAGTATGGTAGACTTAAGGTAGGACAGAAGCAGCTGCTCACAGGATTTCATGACTATATTATTAAGGCTGGTTATTCTGTCCCTCTTTGGAACAGGGATGATGGTGGAGGACTTGAAGCATGCAGGAAATTTGTATAGTGCTATGGAGTGCGTGCAGATATGAGTGACAACGAGCTAACTGGTTAGCACAGTATATGGCCTCATCATTTTCATGATGTTCTGGCCTTTGTGTTAGCTTATAAGTTTCACACTCCTCAGTGAGAAAGGCAGTTGGGTGCAGTTCATGGTTGCTTCATGCACAGAGGGCTGCAGTCCTCAGACGGTAGGGGGCTTGGGGCTTTTGTCCACCAAGGGGTGGCAGAGTTGGGTTGATGGCCTGGCGGCCTACTCAGGGTGTTGCCCTGCCTGCCGCCCAATAACTGCTGGGATAGGCTCCAGCATCCCCTCACCCTGAGAGCGGGATAAAGCGGTTTGGATAATGAATGATGAGTTTATCGGTATTGTGGAGTTAGAAAACAACGAGACAGGAGACGTGAGAGTAGACGTAGTCGAGGTAGTTTACTAGCTCCAACTTTGCATGTCATACGTTCGACAACGACACTGAACTGTGTACCGGAAGCGGAAGTGCATTATCTGACCCCTCACCTCTTCCCTTAAAGGTACACTGTCCTCTTAGGTGAATGTCTCTAGTTATATAGATGTGGGTCACCACAGTATGTCGATTGTGCAAATTACCCAGTTTGCAAACTCTCTGTACTTGTAGCAGCACCTATCACCATCTAGTGGTCCAACAAAAAACTGAGACATGCAGTCGCACGGGTAATCCAATCATTAACATGCAATTGCATCTGTTCAGATCAGGAAAGTAAATTGAGGGGCATCCGGGTGGCGTGGCGGTCTATTCCGTTGCCTACCAACACGGGGCTCTCCGGTTCGAATCCGCGTGTTACCTCCGGCTTGGTCGGGCGTCCCTACGGACACAATTGGCCGTGTCTGCGGGACGGAAGCCGGATGTGGGTATGTGTCCTGGTCGCTGCTCTAGCGCCTCCTCTGGTCGGTCGGGGCGCCTGTTCAGGGGGAACTGGGGGGAGTAGCGTGATCCTCCCACGCGCTACGTCCCCCTGGTGAAACTCCTCAGTGTCAGGTGAAAATAAGCGGCTGGTGACGCCACATGTATGGGAGGAGGCATGTGGTAGTCTGCAGCCCTTCCCGGATCGGCAGAGGGGGTGGAGCAGAGACCGGGACGGCTCGGGAAAATAGAGTAATTGGCCAAATACAACTGGGGAGAAACAAAGGCGAAATTTTCTAATTTTGATGATAAATCACAATTTTTCAGATTGCTTTTGTGTGTGTGTGTGTGTGTGTGTGTGTTATTCTTATCACCCCCGGTAATGGCCAGAGTTTTCCGGATGCAGCACCTGCAGTTTTCCCCCCCGTTATCATCACCTCCTGGTGTTTCAGGACGCTTACGGCGTGTATTCCAGAACAGCGTTGAAGAGCAGAGATGAAATGGCTAATTGTGCAAGTGCACGTGTACGTAGAAGCACGTGTATCTACTTACCGCGTTAAGCACCATCAGAAAGGTGGAGTTTGCACCTTTTGTTGCCATGGTTACCTGAAGTGGGCTTTTTACTCCACACACTCACCCACACACAATCCAGCCTGCAGTGCCGGCGTGTTATTATCCCTCTTGTTCCAAACTGCTGCGCTGTTGTATGTTTTCATTATTGTTCTTGTTTGTTTTCCCAATCTCCCCCCCGTCAGACACCAAGCCGGTGTGCGTGTTCGGCGGGGAGGAGCACACCGAGGGGGAGCTGTTCCAGCTGGAGGCCTGCCGCTTCTGCCGCTGCCAAGGGGGCGTGGCTAACTGCTACCACGCCCAGTGTGGCACTCTCGGCTGCACGCAGCAATACACCCCTCCCGGAGAATGCTGCCCTGTGTGCGAGGGTGAGACGGACACACACGTCAGCAGAGATACTCGTTCACACACACACACACACACACACACACAAAACACACAAACACACACACACACACACACACACAAAACACACTATGGCACGGCTTTAGCCAGTTAGCTCTCTATCGATAAAAGTATTACTTATTGAAAAACTAGGCTTCTACTTTTAGGGGCCATAACTTGTCCTTTTTGGGGGGGGTTTCCCCCCTTTTTCTCCCCAATTGTACTTGGCCAGTTACCCCACTCTTCCAAGCAGTCCCTATCGCTGCTCCACCCCTTTTGCCGATCCGGGGAGGGCTGCAGACTACCACATGCCTCCTCCGATACATGTGGTGTCGCCAGCCGCTTCTTTTCACCTGACAGTGAGGAGTTTCGCCAGGGGACGTAGCGCGTGGGAGGATCACGCTATTCCCCCTAGTTCCCCCTACCCCCCATCCCAAACAGGCGCCCCAACCGACCAGAGGAGGCGCTAGTGCAGTGACCAGGACACATACCCACATCTGGCTTCCCACCCGTAGACTGTCTGTAGGGACGCCTGACCAAGCTGGAGGTAACATGGGGATTCGAACCACCGATCCCCGTGTTGGTAGGCAACGGAATGGACCGTCATGCCACCCGGATGCCATAACTAGCCTTTAAATCACTGCATGGCTGTGGCAGTTATAAACCTGCAGCATAGTACATATCAGCATGGATGGCTGCAGACCTTGGCTTGTTGTGGCTGTGTGAAGGTCACACAGCTGAGAAGCCACGCAGCTAACCAAGACCTGCAGCTAACCATGCAGCTAACCAAGACCTGCTTTAACCATGCAGCTAACCAAGACCTGCATCTAACCACGCAGCTAACCAAGACCTGCTTCTAACCATGCAGCTAACCAAGACCTGCATCTAACCATGCAGCTAACCAAGACCTGCATCTAACCACGCAGCTAACCAAGACCTGCATCTAACCACGCAGCTAACCAAGACCTGCAGCTAACTATGCAGCTAACCAAGACCTGCTTCTAACCATGCAGCTAACCAAGACCTGCATCTAACCACGCAGCTAACCAAGACCTGCATCTAACCATGCAGCTAACCAAGACCTGCATCTAACCACGCAGCTAACCAAGACTTCCAGCTAACCAAGACCTGCAGCTAACCATGCAGCTAACCAAGGCTTGCATCTAACCATGCAGCTACCCAATGCATGCATCTAACCATGCAGCTAACCAATACATGCAGCTAGCCATGCAGCTAACCAAGACATGCATCCAATCATGCATCTAACCAAGACTTGCAGCTAATCATGCAGCTAACCAAGACATGCAGCTAACCATGCAGCTAACCATGCAGCTAACCATGCAGCTAACCAAGACATGCATCTATTCATGCAGCTAACAAGACATGCAGCTATTCATGCAGCTAACCAAAACATGCAGCTAACAAGAGATGCAGCTAACCAAGAGAAGTGCTTAATTCTTCTGCTGCTGTTCATCTGTGGGCGAGTGCAAACACATAGCTCAAAGTACAGCAGATTTTTCAGTTTCACACAACTTTTATAGTTAGATAAGAATACGATTTTTTTCTCATATTCTCTGAACGTCCCTGATGAGCCTTAGGGTCAATGACTACAGTACCTTGCACACCCAAATTCAGATATTCTGCTGATTAAGTTCATATTCTCAGTAAATATAACGTCACTATGGTTAAATAAAGTAAAGCTCGTGTAGTTTTGGCTCCTGGTATAGCAGTTGTTTCCTAATGTGAGAGATGTGCTTGTATCACGACAGTATGGTGCATTGTTTGTAAGGGTGCAGTAATGATTTCCACGAGCCGTTCCTCGACAGTTGACCAACATGATCACAACCCTGTTTTGTTCAAGGACCCCATGTTGTGCAGATGAAACACTGGCCACGTTGCTGTGAAACGTGGCCATATTTGAAGGCCGGTTATAATGGAGCTTGCAGCACAAAGACGTCTTTTTGGTACCTGGGTGGCGGTCTATTCCATTGCCTAGCAACACAGGGATCGCCGGTTCGAATCCCCGTGTTGCCTCCGGCTTTGTCAGGCGTCCCGACAAACACAATTGGCCGTGTCTGCGGGTGGAACGCCGGATGTGGGTATGTGTCCTGGTCGCTGCTTACCAATTGCCCCACTCTTCTGAGACGTCCCAGTCGCCGCTCCGCCCCCTCTGCCGATCCGGGGAGGGCTGCAGACTACCACATACTTCCTCCTCTGATACATGTGGAGTCGCCAGCTGCTTCTTTTCACCTGGCAGTGAGGAGTTTCACCAGGGGCACGTGGGAGGATCACGCTATTCCCCTCAGTTACCCCCCCCCGAAAAGGCACCCCGGTCCACCAAAGGAGGCGCTAGTGCAGCGAACAGGACATATACCCACATCCGGCTTCCCACCCGCAGACACGGCCAATTATGTCTGTAGGTAACACAGGGATTCGAACCGGCGATCCCCGTGTTGCTAGGCAACGGAATCGACTGCCACGCTACCCGGACGTCCTGAAAGGAATCTTTTTACACACATCTTGTAAACAATTTAATTGGACTATTGTCTAACTTGGAGTGGTGACCTTCAGGGCCGCTTTGCATGTTTAAGCAGCGGTTGAAGCTGTTTGTACATGAAGGGATTTGAAATGTCATTTGTAATGCAGACGTTTGGTAAGAAATCTCTTCATGTTAGAAAATATTGTCCCCCCCCACCCCCCACCCCATACAATCTCATTCAACCTTGACAGATCCCATCTACCCTGCTCTGAGTGCAGCTGGTTGCTATGTCAGCGGCCGTATCGTTGCCCATGGCGACCACTGGCGTGAGGATGACTGCACCTTTTGTCAGTGTGTGTCGGGGGAGAGGCGGTGTGTCGCCGCTTCCTGTGCTCACAACTGTCTGAACCCGGTCAAAGTTCCCGGAGAGTGCTGCCCCGTGTGCGAAGGTAAACCACACACTGATAAAACAACCCTGCATCGCCGCCAACACACGGGGTCCACCTCCGCACGCAGGTGGACCCCACGTGGGGCTGTTTGCCTGTGAGGTCACAACACACACATAAACAGAGGCAGGCTAACACACACACACAGCAACACACACGTATCCAGTACCAAGAGACGGGTTTTAGTTTTGCGTGTGAGACCCAGACAGACATTAAGAGACACACGGGTAGAGACTGTCTCACCTCCCTGTCATCGTCCTCGTCTCAGAACCAGAATCAGGAGCACGTCATCGTTTCATTTCATGCACTAGCGCGCATGAAATGAAACGAAACACCGTTGCCCCCAGCCCACAGCAGTGCAACACACAGACACGAACACGAGAACACACACATCCAAACACACATACCTAAACTAAACAACAAGAATCACTGTCCAGGACAACGAACGCCAGCCAGGAGGACTGTCACGACTACCGGTCTATACGGGCTAGCAGTTAGCTTAGCCTGCCCCGCTAGCGCATCCTGTCAGACCGCCCTCGGTGTTTCCTCTTTGGGCACAGCTCCAGGTAGGGCTGTGGTCCTTGGGCCCACCGGACGCAGCAGACCAAGCTCTCCCAGCCGATCCAACACCAGCTCTCCCAGCCGATCCAACACCAGCTCTCCCAGCCGTCGAACAAAGACAAACTTAGATGCAGACTTGGACAAAGACACAGCATGAAAAGTACTGGGTGAGGCCGCCGCAAATGTGAATTTGTGCCGCCATCTTATTTGTGTTTGCTTCTTCATTTGCTCCCCTTCCAAATAAAATGGCCAGAAAATAAAACCAGAATTACCAAGTCAGCTTCATCACCATGGAGATGGACCAGTGACAAGAAGCTGATAGAGAGACGAGGCGTTGGGGGTTTGTGCTCAGGATATTGATGTACTGTGTTCTCTAAGACAGCCTCACACCTCACCTCAGGGGATCAACTGGACAGCTAGATAGCAAGGACGAGGAGAGAAGAGAGAAGATGGGCAGAGGATGAGGGGAGGAAGAGAGAAGATGAGCAGAGGGTGAGGAGAGGAAGAGAGAAGATGAGCAGAGGAAGAGAGAAGATGAGCAGAGTATGAGGAGAGGAAGAGAGAAGATAAGCAGAGGACGAGGGGAGGAAGAGAGAAGATAAGCAGAGGATGAGGAGAGGAAGAGAGAAGATGAGTAGAGGACGAGGAGAGAAGATGAACAGAGGAAGAGAGAAGATGAGCAGAGGACGAGGGGAGAAGATTAACAGAGGACGAACAGAGGAAGAGAGAAGATGAGGAGAGGAAGAGAGAAGATGAGCAGAGGATGAGGAGAGGAAGAGAGAAGATGAGCAGAGGACGAGGAGAGGAAGAGAGAAGATGAGCAGAGGACGAGGAGAGGAAGAGAGAAGATGAGCAGAGGACGAGGAGAGGAAGAGAGAAGATGAGCAGAGGACGAGGAGAGAAGATGAACAGAGGACGAGCAGAGGAAGAGAGAAGATGAGCAGAGGAAGAGAGAAGATGAGCAGAGGAAGAGAGAAGATGAGCAGAGGAAGAGAGAAGATGAGCAGAGGGCGAGGAGAGGAAGAGAGAAGATGAGCAGAGGGTGAGCAGAGGAAGAGAGAAGATGAGCAGAGGAAGATGAGAAGATGAGCAGAGGAAGAGAGAAGATGAGCAGAGGGCGAGCAGAGGAAGAGAGAAGAGAAGATGAGCAGAGGGTGAGGAGAGAAAGAGAGAAGATGAGCAGAGGAAGAGAGAAGATGAGCAGAGGAAGAGAGAGGATGAGCAGAGGGCGAGCAGAGGAAGAGAGAAGATGAGCAGAGGAGGAGAGGATGAGCAGAGGAAGAGAAAGGATGAGGAGAGGAAGAGAAAAGATGAGCAGAGGAAGAGAGAAGATGAGCAGAGGAAGAGAGAAGATGAGCAGAGGGCGAGCAGAGGAGGAGAGGATGAGCAGAGGAAGAGAGAAGATGAGCAGAGGAAGAGAGAAGATGAGCAGAGGAAGAGAGAAGATGAGCAGAGGAAGAGAGAAGATGAGCAGAGGGCGAGCAGAGGAAGAGAGAAGATGAGCAGAGGAAGAGAGAAGATGAGCAGAGGAAGAGAGAAGATGAGCAGAGGGCGAGCAGAAGAAGAGACAAGATGAGCAGAGGAAGAGAGAAGATGAGCAGAGGGCGAGCAGAGGAAGAGAGAAGATGAGCAGAGGAAGAGAGAGGATGAGGAGAGGGTGAGCAGAGGAAGAGAGAGGAAGAGGAGAGGATGAGCAGAGGAAGAGAGACCGTTTGTTTGTCAAGTAGTAACCTTGAGGCAGATGGCCGCAGTTTCAAATGTTGTCAAATTAAGTTCTCATTTTAATACACACACAAACACTCATGCATACTCATCTTTCTCCCTTCCCTCCTCAAACTCACAAGTACACACACATACAAATACAAGTACACACACGTACAAATACAAATACACACATGTACGCTCTGCTCAGTCCCTTGTCAATGTTTTCACCCGTTCCTGCTTCGCTGAGTTTCTGATTTCTCTTAGACAAGCATAGTCTCTCTCTCTCGCTCTCGCTCTTGCACTCTCTCTCTCTCTCTCGCTCCGTCTCTCTCTCTCGCTCGCTCTCTCTCGCTCTCTCTCTCGCTCTGTCTCTTGCACTGTCTCGCTCTCTCTCTTTCTCTCCCCCCTCCACACACACACACAAAATCACATTTCTGTCTACCTGACCTTGACTTCTCTTTTCATACCTCCTCTCTCCTGCCGTGTTTTCTTCTTCCCTCCATTTTTTCTCATCCCTCTTCCTCTCCATCCTTAATTCTGCCCGTCCTCCTGCAGTTCCCTCTGGTCTCTTCTCTTTTCTTTTTCTGTAATCTCCTCTTTCAGCCTCTCCCTACATTCTGTATCAGCATGTGTGATAGCCGCTGACAGCAGCCCTCCTGATGTGCAGGCTGATACAGGAACAGCTGGAGAATGTGTCACATCTGTCTCACCTTACAGTGATGAGGTTATAGTGTCGGGGTTACAGTGAAGGGGTTACAGTGAAGGGGTTACAGTGATGGGGTTACAGTGATGGGGTTATAGTGTCTGGGTTGCAGTGACAGGGTTACAGTGTCTGGGTTACAGTGACGGGGTTACAGTGTCTGAGATACAGTGACGGAGTTACAGTGTCTGAGATACAGTGACGGGGTTACAGTGTCTGAGATACAGTGACGGGGTTACAGTGACTGGGTTGCAGTGACAGGGTTACAGTGTCTGGGTTACAGTGACGGGGTTACAGTGTCTGAGATACAGTCATGGGGTTACAGTGACTGGGTTGCAGTGACAGGGTTACAGTGTCTGGGTTACAGTGACGGGGTTACAGTGTCTGAGATACAGTGATGGGGTTACAGTGTCTGAGATACAGTGACGGGGTTACAGTGTCTGAGATACAGTGACGGAGTTACAGTGTCTGAGATACAGTGACGGGGTTACAGTGTCTGAGATACAGTGACGGGGTTACAGTGACTGGGTTGCAGTGACAGGGTTACAGTGTCTGGGTTACAGTGACGGGGTTACAGTGTCTGAGATACAGTGACGGAGTTACAGTGTCTGAGATACAGTGACGGGGTTACAGTGACTGGGTTGCAGTGACAGGGTTACAGTGTCTGGGTTACAGTGACGGGGTTACAGTGTCTGAGATACAGTGATGGGGTTACAGTGACTGGGTTGCAGTGACAGGGTTACAGTGTCTGAGATACAGTGATGGGGTTACAGTGTCTGAGATACAGTGACGGGGTTACAGTGTCTGAGATACAGTGACGGCGTTACAGTGACTGGGTTGCAGTGACAGGGTTACAGTGTCTGGGTTACAGTGACGGGGTTACAGTGTCTGGGTTACAGTGACGGGGTTACAGTGACAGTGTTACAATGTCGGGGTTACAGTGATGGGTTACAATGTCGGGGTTACAGTGATGGGGTTACAGTGTCTGCTGTAGTGATGAGATTACAGTGACGGGGTTACGGTGTCTGGGTTACAGTGACGGGGTTACAGTGACGGGGTTGCAGTGACAGGGTTACAATGTCGGGGTTACAGTGATGGGGTTACAGTGTCTGCTGTAGTGATGAGATTACAGTGACGGGGTTACAGTGTCTGGGTTACAGTGATGGGGTTACAGTGTCTGGGTTACAGTGATGGGGTTACAGTGAAGGGGTTACAGTGACGGGGTTGCAGTGACGGGGATACAGTGTCTAAGATACAGTGACTGGGTTACAGTGACGGGGTTACAGTGTCTGTTATAGTGATGAAGTTACAGTGACGGGGTTACAGTGTCTGGGTTACAGTGACGGGGTTGCAGTGACGGGGATTCAGTGTCTAAGATACAGTGTCTGGGTTACAGTGACGGGGTTACAGTGTCTGTTATAGTGATGAAGTTACAGTGACGGGGTTACAGTGTCTGGGTTACAGTGACGGGGTTACAGTGTCTGTTATAGTGATGAAGTTACAGTGACGGGGTTACAATGTCGGGGTTACAGTGTCTGGGTTACAGTGATGGGGTTACAGAGATGGGGTTACAATGTCGGGGTTGCAGTGACGGGGTTACAGTGTCTGAGATACAGTGACGGGGTTACAGTGACGGGGTTACAGTGACGGGGTTACAGTGACGGGGTTACAGTGTCTGGGTTACAGTGACGGGGTTACAGTGATGGGGTTACAGTGTCTGGGTTACAGTGACGGGGTAACAGTGACAGGGGTTACAGTGACGGGGTTACAGTGTCTGGGTTACAGTGACGGGGTTACAGTGTCTGGGTTACAGTGTCTGGGTTACAGTGACGGGGTTACAGTGACAGGGGTTACAGTGACGGGGTTACAATGTCGGGGTTACAGTGTCTGGGTTACAGTGATGGGGTTACAGAGATGGGGTTACAATGTCGGGGTTACAGTGACGGGGTTACAGTGTCTGGGTTACAGTGTCTGGGTTACAGTGACGGGGTTACAGTGACGGGGTTACAGTGTCTGGGTTACAGTGAAGGGGTTACAGTGAAGGGGTCACAGTGTCTGAGATACAGTGATGGGGTTACAGTGACGGGCTTACAGTGACGGGGTTACAGTGACGGGGTTACAGTGATGGGGTTACAGAGACGGGGTTACAGTGACGGGGTTACAGTGACGGGGTTACAGTGTCTGGGTTACAATGACGGGGTTACAGTGTCTGGGTTACAGTGATGGGGTTACAGTGTCTGCTGTAGTGATGAGATTACAGTGACGGGGTTACGGTGTCTGGGTTACAGTGACGGGGTTACAGTGACGGGGTTGCAGTGACAGGGTTACAATGTCGGGGTTACAGTGATGGGGTTACAGTGTCTGCTGTAGTGATGAGATTACAGTGACGGGGTTACAGTGATGGGGTTACAGTGTCTGGGTTACAGTGATGGGGTTACAGTGAAGGGGTTACAGTGACGGGGTTGCAGTGACGGGGATACAGTGTCTAAGATACAGTGTCTGGGTTACAGTGACGGGGTTACAGTGTCTGTTATAGTGATGAAGTTACAGTGACGGGGTTACAGTGTCTGGGTTACAGTGATGGGGTTGCAGTGACGGGGATTCAGTGTCTAAGATACAGTGTCTGGGTTACAGTGACGGGGTTACAGTGTCTGTTATAGTGATGAAGTTACAGTGACGGGGTTACAGTGTCTGGGTTACAGTGACGGGGTTACAGTGTCTGTTATAGTGATGAAGTTACAGTGACGGGGTTACAATGTCGGGGTTACAGTGTCTGGGTTACAGTGATGGGGTTACAGAGATGGGGTTACAATGTCGGGGTTACAGTGTCTGGGTTACAGTGATGGGGTTACAGAGATGGGGTTACAATGTCGGGGTTGCAGTGACGGGGTTACAGTGACGGGGTTACAGTGACGGGGTTACAGTGACGGGGTTACAGTGTCTGGGTTACAGTGACGGGGTAACAGTGACAGGGGTTACAGTGACGGGGTTACAATGTCGGGGTTACAGTGTCTGGGTTACAGTGATGGGGTTACAGAGATGGGGTTACAATGTCGGGGTTACAGTGACGGGGTTACAGTGTCTGGGTTACAGTGTCTGGGTTACAGTGACGGGGTTACAGTGACGGGGTTACAGTGTCTGGGTTACAGTGAAGGGGTTACAGTGAAGGGGTTACAGTGAAGGGGTTACAGTGTCTGAGATACAGTGATGGGGTTACAGTGACGGGCTTACAGTGACGGGGTTACAGTGACGGGGTTACAGTGATGGGGTTACAGTGACGGGGTTACAGTGACGGGGTTACAGTGTCTGGGTTACAGTGACGGGGTTACAGTGACAGGGGTTACAGTGATGGGGTTACAGTGACGGGGTTACAGTGTCGGGGTTACAGTGATGGGGTTGCAGTGACGGGGTTACAGTGTCTGGGTTACAGTGACGGGGTTACAGTGTCTGGGTTACAGTGATGGGGTTACAGTGACGGGGTTACAGTGACGGGGTTACAGTGTCTGCGTTACAGTGATGGGGTTACAGTGACGGGCTTACAGTGACGGGGTTACAGTGATGGGGTTACAGTGATGGGGTTGCAGTGACGGGGATACAATGTCTGAGATACAGTGATGGGGTTACAGTGACGGGGTTACAGTGACGGGGTTACAGTGACGGGGTTACAGTGTCTGGGTTACAGTGATGGGGTTACAGTGACGGGGTTACAGTGTCTGGGTTACAGTGACGGGGTTACAGTGACGGGGTTACAGTGTCTGAGATACAGTGACGGGGTTACAGTGACGGGGTTACAGTGTCTGGGTTACAGTGACGGGGTTACAGTGTCTGAGATACAGTGATGGGGTTACAGTGTCTGGGTTACAGTGACGGGGTTACAGTGACGGGGTTACAGTGACGGGGTTACAGTGATGAGGGTTACAGTGACGGGGTTACAGTGACGGGGTTACAGTGTCTGGGTTACAGTGATGGGGTTGCAGTGTCTGGGTTACAGTGACGGGGTTACAGTGACGGGGTTACAGTGATGGGGTTGCAGTGTCTGGGTTACAGTGATGGGGGTTACAGTGACGGGGTTACAGTTACGGGGTTACAGTGATGGGGGTTACAGTGACGGGGTTACAGTTACGGGGTTACAGTGTCTGGGTTACAGTGATGGGGTTGCAGTGTCTGGGTTACAGTGACGGGGTTACAGTGACGGGGTTACAGTGATGGGGGTTACAGTGACGGGGTAACAGTGACGGGGTTACAGTGACGGGGTTACAGTGATGGGGTAACAGTAACGGGGTTGCAGTGACGGGGTTACAGTGACAGGGTTCTCACAGAACAAACCATAAGATTGAAGATGTGATTGTCTTGCAGCCATCAGTGAGAAAGCACCTGGGATATAACTGTTTCCCCCCCCCCAGTTGTACTTGGCCAATTACCCCACTCCTCGGAGCCGCCCCGGTCTCTGCTCCACCCACTCTGCCGATCCAGGGAGGGCTGCAGACTACCACATGCCTCCTCCCATACATGTGGAGTTGCCAGCTGCTTCTTTTCACCTGACAGTGAGGAGTTTCACCAGGGGGACGTAGCACGTGGGAGGATCACGCTACTCCCCCCCAGTTCCCCCTCCCCCCTGAACAGATACCCCGAGCGACCAGAGGAGGCGCCGGTGCAGCGACCGGGACGCATACCCACATCCGGCTTCCCACCCGCAGACACGGCCAATAGAGTCTGTAGGGATGCCTGACCAAGCCAGAGGTAACACGGGGATTCGAACGGGCGAGACCAGCACACTATGCAGACTTCCCGGGATGAAGGTGTTAAGGTAGTGGTGAATAGGGGTGGTCCAGACGGCTGCGTAGACCACATGGAGTCTGCTGTCCTCTACTACCGAGAGCCAGGGAGCACTACCGAGCCCTCGTGGAGTCGTGCCACGAGGCAGAATCATCAAGTGTTGTCTTCAAGGGAGCAGTTGTCACTATTTGCTCGTCATGGCAATGCAACACATTTCCCTGTTGCCTTGGCAACATAGATAATTGCCAGTAGCTGCAGCTGCAGATGATACAATGATGCAACGATGCTCAGACGCACGCAAACACAGACACGGTGACACACATTCATGCACATGACACCTGCACAACTCACCCCGGCCAGCGCCTCCGTACGGTCCTCTGCCATGGCTTTCAATGGAGTTGTTCTTCCAGCACCAACGATGTGGAGTGGAGAAAGATGCTGGAGCCGGGTGCATTTTCCCAGCATGCATCCTGATCTGCAGCACAGACTGTGTCTTGTTTAAGAGGCTGTGTGAAACACATTTAGCTCCCACCTTTGTGACGTCCTCACAGCAGCGGGAACTGCTGCAGTTTTACTGTTCATCAATTATGCTCTAACACACACACACACACACCATGCAAATACACACACACACACCATGCAAATACACACACACACACACCATGCAAATACACACACACATACACACACACACCATGCAATTACACCCACACATATACACACCATGCAAATACACACACACACACACACACACACACACCATGCAAATATACACACACATGCACACACACACACACCATGCAAATACACACACACACACGCACGCACGCACGCACACACACACCATGCAAATACACACACACACACCATGCAAATACACACACACATACACACACACACACACACACCATGCAATTACACCCACACATATACACACCATGCAAATACACACACACACACACACACACCATGCAAATACACACACACACCATGCAAATACACACGCACGCACACACATGCACGCACGAATACACACATATGCACACATGCACACACCATGCAAATACACACACACACACACACACCATGCAATTACACACACGCGCACACACGCACACATACACACACACCATGCAAATACACACACACACACACACACAGTACAAATAGAATGCAGGAGTCAGTTCTGCTGTACAGTGGCAGTGATGTTGATGTCAACAGTGATGTCAGCATGGTGACTCACCACCACTCTGGACTTTTATCAACTGCTAACAAGGTACAACGAGCTCTCTCTGTGTGTGTGTGTGTGTGTGTGTGTGTGTGTGTGTGTGTGTGTGTGTGTGTGTGTGCGCGCATGTGCGTGCATGCGCGCATGTGCGTGCATGCATGTGTGCTCGATAGAAAGAAATATCAAACCATCTCACAAACAAAAGGGTTTTAAACAGTTTCCAGGTGAAACATGTGACTTGTGTGAGCTCAGATCTGAGGTTGGGATTAAGGTTTTGATTTAAATCTGTCAGGGCTACCAGGTGTAAGACCCAAAAGAAGAATGAGAGACAGGATGGGGGGAAAGCCAAAGAGGCACGTTTATTGTCTGCCAGGTTTAGGCAGGGACAAGGCTCTCGGACAGGTGGTGGGCTTAGCGGGGGCGTGGTTCTCGTACAGGCGGTGGGCTCGGCAGGGTCGTGGTTCCCGTTACGGTGGTGGGCTTGGCAGGGTCGTGGTTCTCGTACAGGCGGTGGTCTTGACAGGGTCGTGGGAGTCGTACAGGCATGGTCCAGGTAATGGCAGGGAGGTCTAACTTGAGGCAGAGGGAAATAGGGGTTAGGCTTGGTCAAAAAAGGTTCAAAACTAGAGCCAGAGTCATCTACACACTTGAAGTGGTTCAACGATCTGGCATCGTTTGGAGAGCAGAGCGGCTTCTTATCCTGGCCAAGATGGGTTGATCGGCCTGCTTGGAGATGCAGGTCAGGTGTGAGCTCTGGCGAGCTCCAGGTGAGGTCGATGAACCAGATGAGCTAGGTAAGGTAGTGGGAGCGGCCTGATGAGGGCAGGGTTGAAGAGGCAAGGACGTGACAAAATCAAGGTTCAGACTAGCACACTGTTAAGATAAGGCTAAAACAAACACAGACAAGTTGTGGTTCAGCAGGTTAGGTTTACAGATATTTTTGTGGTTAAGTTTTTATAGAGGACCAAAAGTTCCAAAACTAAAATGCAGTTGCTGAAGAGTAAATGCTGCACTTGTAAGAATCATGTCACAGTACACTCTGCAGCCTTGCCATGAATGTGGTGGTCAAGGCAGCTGAAACTGAGTGCAGAAGCCCTCTGTCCAAGTCTGGCGTTCAGCAGCCCCCCATCAGAGCCTTTATGGGCGACGTCACTGTCACCACATCGTCGGTGCCTGGTGGTAGGTGGATCCTCCAGGACCTGGAGAAGCTCATCTCCTGTGCAAGGATGAGTTTTAAACCAGCCAAATCCAGAGCCATAGTGTTGAAGAGGGAAAAAAAGTGGTGGACCGGTTTTGCTTCTTTCTGGATGGCATTGTAATCCCATCCATTACCGAGAAACCACTCAAGAGCCTAGGCAAGGTCTTTGACTGTAGCCTTAGAGATACAGCGGCAATCCCAGCAACCATCAAGGAGCTTCTGAATAGGCTGACCACAATAGACAAGGCTGGCCTACCTGGCAGGTTCAAGACTTGGCTTTACCAACATGGCATCTTACCCCAAGTCCTCTGGCCTATGCTTGTTTACGAGGTAACCCTGTCAACAGTGGAGACCTTGGACAGGAAGATCAGTAGCTACCTCCAGAGATGGCTGGGTCTGCAGCACTGTATGGGAGGAGGAACAAACGCCATCTCCCTATCAGCAGCCTCGACGAGGAGTTCAAGGTTTCTTGCACAAGAGAGGCACTGCTCCATCGGGACTCCAAGGACTCTAGAGTGGCATCAGCAGGCATTATAGTGTGGAGAACCCAGGAAGGCCTGGTGATAGCAAAGTCTTGGCTGAGACATAACGCTTTGGTGGGCACAGTGGCAACTGGAAGGGCAGGGCTGGGAGCCATCCCACAAGGACAAATGCCATCTAGTCCTGGAGGAGGTGCGGGCAGGTGTCAAGGAGGAAAAGACCAGTGGAATGGTGGGCATGCGGCAGCAGCGAGCACGGACAAAGTGGGAGGGTGTGCTGGAGAGGAAGATATCCTGGGCAGATATCTGGCAGGCAGAATCGCAGCGGATCAAGTTCATAGTACAAGCTGTGTATGATGTTATACCTAGCCCTGCAAATCTCCATCTCTGGGGCAAGACTGATTCTCCATCATGTCCTCTGTGCCCTGGAAAAGGTCCAGTCAAGCACAATCTCAGCAGCTGCCTGGCAGCCCTGGGGCAGGGCCGTTACCACTGGAGGAACATTATCATTGTCAGACTGGTGAGCAGCCTCAGTCACAGCCCAGATAAGCAGCCAGTCTCTTCACCTCTGCGTCCGACTGGGAGCTGCGAGTCAACTCGGAGGCGCAGCTCAGGTTCCTGGACCACATTATGACAACTCTGTTTAGGCCAGACGCAGCGCTATCATCAGCCTCTTCAAGACAGGTGCTCCTATATAGAGCTGACGGTTCCATGGAAGGACCGGATAGAGGAGGCAAATGAGTGGGAGCGGTCCAAGTAACCAGGAGCTGGTGGATCAGTGCTGGAGAAGAGGCTGGAAGGCATGTTGTGAGCCCATTGAAGTGGGGTGTAGAGGCTTTGCTGACCGCTTACTGTGCAAGGTCATTGAGATTTAAGTCAGAACTTTGACCAGGCAACTCAAAAACCTTAATTTTGTTTCTTTTGAGCCATTCTGAGGTGGACCTACTTTTGTATTTTGGATCATTGTCCTAATGCATTACCCAGTTATGCTTCAGCTTCAAATCACAAACTGATGACCGGACGTTGTCTTTCAGAATTTGCTGGTAGAGAACAGAATTCATGGTTTCTTCAATGATGGCAAGTCTTCCAGGCCCCAAGTCAGCAAAGCATCCCCACACTATCACACTACCACCACCATGTTTGACTGTTGGTATGATGTTTTTATTGTGAAATGCTGTGATTGCTACACCAGACACAACGGGATCCATGTCTTCTAAAAGTTCCACTTTTGACTTGTCTGTCCACAGAACATTAACCCAAAAGGTTGCGGAGGTCATCAATGTGCCTTTTTTGCAAATGTGAGACAAGCGCTTATGTTTCTTTTAGTTGGCAGTGGTGTGCGCCTTGTAACTCTTCCATGAATTCCATTTTTGTCCAGTCTCTCTTTTATTGTGGAGTCAGGGCAGTTCTTTAGAATTTGCCCTGTTTTGTTTTGTTTTGGGGGTTTTTTTGTGATTTCGTAGATGGGTCGTCCCTGCGACCTTGGAGGAACTTTGGTAGGTCCTGCCACTCCTGGGAAAACTCACCACTGTTCCAAGTTTTCTCTATTTGGAGACGGTGTCTCTCGCTGTCTCTCACTGGACTCGCAGAGCCTTAGACATGGCTCTGTAATCCTTCCCAGATGGATACTTTTTGTTTATGCCATTTTTTTCTCAACTCTTCCATAACTTCTTTGGATGGCGGCGTAGTGTGCTGCTTGTTGACACCTTGTAGCCTACTTCACGTTGATGTAAGGCTCTATATGTGTCATGTTTAGAGTCAACAGGGCTGTCAGTAGTCACGCCTGCGTGTGTCTGTTCTAACTGAATCCAATGATCAGTTACAATTGATTCATTGGTTGACTAAGTAACGAAGAGGGCAGTTACTTTTTCATGCAGGGTTGGTGTTGGATAAGTCTTTTCCTTCAAAATCATTTAAAAAGGGGTGCGCGGGTAGCGTAGCGGTTTATTCCATTGCCTACCAACACAGGGATCACCAGTTCGAATCCCCGTGTTACGTCGGGTGTCAGTACAAGCACAATTGACCGTGTGTGGGTGGGAAGCCGGATGTGGGCATGTGTCCTGGTCGCTGCACTAGCGCCTCCTCTGGTCGGTCGGGATTGGGGGGAATAGCGTGATCCTCCCATGCGCTACGTCCCCCTGGTGAAACTCCTCACTGTCAGGTGAAAAGAAGCAGCAGGTGACTCCACATGTAGGGGAGGAGGCATGTGGTAGTCTGCAGCCCTCCCTGGATCGGCAGAGGGGGGTGGAGCAGCGACTGGGACGACTCAGAAGAGTGGGGTAATTGGCCGGATGTAATTGAGGAGAAAAAGGGGGAACATTTAAAAAAAAATAATACTCAGGTTCTCTTCGTCTTATTAGATTTTGTATCAAGATCTGAAACCATTAAGTGTGACAAACATGCAGAAACAGGAAGTCAGAAAGGTCGCAGATGCTTTTTTTATGGCGCTGTATGGTTGAAGCTCTTGGAGGATGCACAGAGCCTACTTTCCCTACGAGCCGTATGATGGTCTACTTCTGAGTCATCCTCTGTTACTTACAACTGCAAAGCAGCAGTTCCGTACTCAACTGGCTCTCTCCACACAATTTCACCCACTTTGGCTGTTGTTTGAAGCGGTCCACGGTGAGAATGATGTAATATGAATCTCTCAATCTATAAATATAAGATGTAATACTTCAAAGTTAGCTAGCTAGCTAGCTTGCAAAAAGTATTTTTGGAAGCTGGCGCCTGCTCTGTGTGGCTGATGTGGTGGGACTCACGTTCGGCTGCAGTTACACTTGTCATTTCTTCTCAACACTTTGGATATCCATAGTGTTGTGTCCTTCATGTTATGAAAGTGTTTTCTCCGCCCCCCCCCCTTCACCCCAATTGTACTTGGCCAATTACCCCACTCTTTCGAGCCGTCCCGGTCTCTGCTCCACCCCCTCTGCTGATCCGGGGAGGGCTGCAGACTACCACATCCCATACATGTGGAGTCACCTCACCTGACAGTGAGGAGTTTCACCAGGGGGAATTAGCGCGTGGGAGGATCACGCTATACCCCTCCAGTTCCCCGTCCCCCCTGAACAGGCGCCCCGATTGAACAGAGGAGGCGCTAGTGCAGCAACCAGGACACATACCCACATCCCCCGCAGACACGGGCAATTGTGTCTGTAGGGCCGCCCGACCAAGCCGGAGGCAACACGGGGGTTCGAACCGAAGATCCTTGTGTTTTTCGGCAACGGAATAGACCACTACACAACCCGGATTTTTCTTTCTTTATAGTCTATAGGGCAACACGGTGGTCATCCGGGGGGGATGCCAGGTCGTCCTCTGTGTGGAGTTTGCATGTCCTCCCCGTGTCTGCGGTGGGGTTTCTCCGGGTGCTCCGGTTTCCCCCACCATCAAAAAGACATGCATGTTAGGGTTAATACTCCTGTGTGTGCTCCTGAGCAAGGCATGGCAAGACGAACTGGAGCTGGTCCCCGGGTGCAGCATGGCAACCGCCCACTGCTCCCGGCTACACAGCTAGGATGGGTTAAATGCAGAGAGGAACTCCCCCACAGGGATCAATGAAGTATCTCAAATATCACATCAGTCCCATCACACGTGCCAGTTGTGGTGGCATGCCGTACCGGAAGATCAGTTGTTTTATTTTTTCTAGTACAGTGTCTTTTTCTTTCCCTTAAATACTTCACATGATTCTAGGTGTCCATCCAGCCGCTGCTGTTCCCACCTCAGAAAAATACACATAAATCTGTGCTAGTGTCCCTCTGTTTGCATTCATTTATTCATTAGGTTTGTCATTTGGTAGTGCTAAGTTTCCATCCATCCATCCATCCATTATCCGAACCGCTTATCCTGCCCTCAGGGCCGCGGGGATGCTGGAGCCTATCCCAGCAGTCACTGGGAGGCAGTCACTGGGCCAGTCAATCACAGGGCCGAGACACACACACACACACACACATTCACACATTCACACCTAGGGACAATTTAGTACGGCTGATTCACCTGACCTACATGTCTTTGGACTGTGGGAGGAAACCGGACCCCCCGGAGGAAACCCATACAGACACGGGGAGAACATGCAAACTCCACACAGAGGACGACCCGGGATGACCCCCCCCCCAAGGTTGGACTACCCCGGGGCTCGAACCCAGGACCTTCTTGCTGTGAGGCGGCCATGCTAACCACTGCGCCACCGTGCCGCCCGTTCTGAGATTTACCTGCTAAAAAGCAACATGTTGATTTAATCCATAACTGAATTAACTGGAGGAACGAAACTGCAGAAGACTTTATAACCGCCGGCTCTCCTGGCAATTAATAGTACCTACAAAGAGGGTCCACGGGGTTAGCGGTGGTGTCAGGAAGGGCATCCGACGTAACATTTTGCCATTGGGCGGATTGACGAGACCCTACCGGATCGGTCAAGGCCTGGGTTAACAACGAGCGCTGTCGGTGCTGTGCCCTCACAGGGTACCGATGGAAACTATCAAATCCGCTGTGGCGACCCCCGAGAAACAGGGAACAAGCTGAAAGAAGAAGGAGAAGAGGACGTTTTAGTACCTACAGCACAGCTGAAAGATGGTGGGTGAGCCGATACTAACAAAGGATCTTAAAGGCAGGATCTGTAGGAGCCGCACACAGGGGCTGTCCGGCCCACTCCCGCTGGGGTTTTGGTCACGTTCATAGATGCCGTTCGCTTTATGACTTGTGAATGAGAAAAGCGGCTGACGCCGCAGGGCCTTCGGCTCCTTCTGAGGCTTTCCTGACGGGCCGCTGAAGAACGTTACGGTCATTACCGTTACAGTTGTTGAGATCACACTAATTTCACAAAACAAAAGGGATGTGGAAACTAAAATAAACAGTGAACTATAGTAAACAAATTATTACGAGGCGAACAGTCGTGCTCTCCTCGCGAGGCCTGAGCCCAGAGGAAGCCTCCTGCTGCTGCTGCTGCCGCGGGTCAGAACCGCCGCCTCCATCTTTATTAGTTCTGGGAAAGACTTATAAAACCTGGCACGTCAGCTGTGTAATTTCTATGTCAATATACTCAGAAGAACGTGGCGGCGGCGGAGCCATAAATAATACCCCGGCCTTGACTCCTCATCTCCACTCTGACTCCCTCCAGCAGCAGCGCTCTCTCTCCTCCACCACATCGCCACCCGCACACCTGACATCTACCACATATCTTGTTAGTAACGTGAATTATGGATCTTAAGGGGCGGTGGTGGATCAGGAGGTAGAGCGGGTTGACTGGTTAACCTGAGGGTTGCCGGTTCGATCCTCGGCTCCTCCTTGCAAAAATGTGGCGGTGTCCTTGAGCAAGACAGCTAACCCCAGTGAGCTGGTTGTTACCTTGCATGGCTGGCACGCCGTCTGTGTGGGTGTGTGTGTGTGTGCGTGGCTGAATGTCAGCCATTCATTGGTTGTAAAGTGCTCTGAGTGGCTGTTGCTGCTAGAGAAGTGCTCTACAAGTGCAATCCATTTACCATTTTAATGGCTGGTGGATTTATTGCAAATCAAATTACACGATGTTTTATTGTCTTTTCAACTCCTGTCCTCCTCATCATCCTTGCAAACTTGCTGTGAAGGTTCTGTGATGCTACGAGCCATATCCGCAAAGCTGAACATATTAGACTGATACGCTGTAATGCAGCGAGCGTTTGTTTCAAATATTTACACGTGCTTACGATCAGAACGGACATGAGTCACCTGTTTGCTTCACAGCCACCTGATTTCGCTGTGATGTGTCGTCCGTGGCACAGATGACTGCAGCTTGTTCTCATCTCATCATCAGCCGCTTCTCCGGGGTCGGGCCACGGTGGCAGCAAGCTAAACGGGGCACCCCAGACCTCCCTCTCCCCAGCAACGCCCTCCAGCTCCTCCTGGGGGATCCCAAGGCGTTCCCAGGCCAGATTGGGCGTGTAGTCCCTCCAGCGAGTTCTGGGTCTACCCCGGGGTCTCCTCCAAGTTGCACATGCCCAGGAAACCTCCAAAGGAAGGCGCCAGGAGGCATCCTAATCAGATGCCCGAACCACCTCAGCCGGCTCCTTTCGATGCGAAGGAGCAGCGGCTCTACTCCGAGCTCCCTCTGGAGGTCCGAGCTCCTCACCCTATCTCCAAGGCTGAGCCAAGACACCCTACGGAGGAAACTCATTTCATCCGCTTGTATCCTCGATCTCACCCTTGCGGTCACTATAGCTCATGCCATAGGTGAGGGTTGGAACGAAGACTGACTGGTAAATTGAGAGCTTTGTCTTCCAGCTCAGCTTGTTCCTCTTCAGCAATTCTGCAGCAATGCATTTTGGGATGCATTGTGCTGATTATGATATAGTGTCACACCGGAGTGATGTCGCCATTGTAATCCCACATGACGGTATTCGACTGAGCACAACGGTAGTCTTTATACACAGTCTGTAAGAGCAAAAATTGTGTTTTGCCTAGCCGAGACCGAGAAGCAGCACACAATACCAGAAAAGGGAGCACCTTTGAATTCTCTATGCAGGAAAACCCTCGGGTTGTCAAAGCACTCCACATAGACATAGTGCTGCATGTCGTTACAGATTCTACCCTTAACAATATGATCTTTATTCTAATTGCCATCATTTGCTTCAGTATTGCTGAACTCCCTGTGCTCTTAAGTAATAAAATGTGATAAACCAGGATGATAAATTGTGATTGAAACCCGTTCGGACATAATTAATGGACGGTTTACGGCTGGAGAGCAAACTTCTCTGGTGCTTAATCTCAGGAGCTAATTATAACTGTCAACGACTTGAGAAGAAATGGCGCGAGTTATCTCAGAACGTGTTCTCCGCTTCCGGTGTGGGAAGACGGCGGCGCGAATTTCCATTTTGCTGCGGCCTCACCCAGCACCGTCCATGCAGTGTCTTTGTCCACGTCTGCGTCTTAAGTTTTGTCTTCGTTTGATGGCTGGGAGAGCGGGGCAGGCTAAGCTAACTGCTAGCCCATGCAGACCGGCAGTTCCGAGAACACCGAGGGCGGTCTGGCAGGACGCAGAAGCGGGGCGGGCTAAGCTAACTGCTAGCCCATGCAGACCGGCAGATCCGAGAACACCGAGGGCGGTCTGGCAGGACGCAGAAGCGGGGCAGGCTAAGCTAACTGCTAGCTCATGGCTGGCGTTCGTTCCCTTGGACAGTGATTTTTTGTTTAGTGTGGATATGTGTGTTAGTTTGGGTATGTGTGTTCTTGTAGTTTTTGGGTGTGTTTTTGTCTTTGTGTTGTACTGCTGTGGGCTGGGGGAAATGGCATTTCTTTTCATTTCATGTACGCCAGTGCATGAAGTGAAATGACAACGTGTTCCTCATATGTGAATCCTGGTCCCGGTATTGGTTCTAATGCAGGGTGCAACACTAAAACTGTACTGCTAGCTAACCATCTGCTCTGTGTGTGTGTGTGTGTGTGTGTGTGTGTGTGTGTGTGTGTGTGTGTGTGTGTGTGTGTGTGTGTGTGTGTGTGTGCGTGCGCATGGATGCATGCGTTTTTCAGAGCCCAGCTACATCACCATGGCGCCCCCTGGCTGTCCCGAGGAGAACTGCCTCCTGACTGTGGGCGACTGCCGCTACGGCTACCACACCAACCTGAACGGCTGCCGCAGCTGCCGCTGCAACACACGTCAGTACACCTCAGTGGAGTGTAGCACAGTTTAACCAGCGGCGCCTTGGAGGACGTGGTAGAATGAGTCCACAGAAATTAATTCGGTTTGTCAGTTTAAAGTGCTGGGGATAATTAAAAACTGAGGTGCCAGCCACCACATGCAGCAAAGGAGACGCATCGGGCCTTCATCTTTAATAGAGGCACATCAAAGCTATGCTAGCAGCTAAATTAGAAAATTGATGGGGCACTATTATCTGTGGCAGTAAAGACAGGATAAGCATCATATTGACTGGTTCAAACGTGTTTTGTTGATTTTTTGAAGCTTGTTCCACAGAATAACGTTAACCCACGGCACGGCAGCCGGTTCTGTGTTGTGCCTTATTCCCAATATACCTTAAGACTCATAGTCTTGTCAGATATGTGCCCTCACAGGGTACCGATGGAAACTGAAAACCCCGCTGCGGCGACCCCTGAGAGACAGGGGACAAGCTGAAAGAAGTAGTCTTGTCCGATATGTAGCCCGTCTGCCTTGGATTTATGTTTTTTTAAACCTATTTTTTGTTGTCATCGGGGGGGGGGAGCCATTTGGTCCCCACGCCATTAATTTAGAGCTGCTGCTTCAAACTTAAATTAATTCATCCTGTAGGAAGTCTCTTGTTATGACAGTGGGGATTAAGTCGCTCCATCAGCCTCCAGTGATTTACATCCCATTTTCTGACAGTGCATTTTGTTTATGTATTACTATTGTCACGCTCATGATTACTGTCTCAACTTGTACTTTTTGCTTGGCAGCGTTCATTTACTCAAAGCTGTGTCACAACATATTGAGGTGTTGTAGTTTTGCCAATTTAAGTGGTTCAGCTCTTGTAGTTGGACGGCCTCTTTTGTTGGCGCGTATTTGTCTCCCTCTGTTGGAGGCACCGAGGAACTGCAGCGTGACACATTTCCAGTGTGGCTTCTGAATCCTCAGCAGTTACTCAGGTCTAGGTTGTAACAAGAAGAAAGTCAAAGTTCAAGTTGAAATCAGTGAAGAAACTGGAAGATCTGAGGTCTTGGAACGGGTCTGATTATTGAACTGGTCCTTGAGGACACTGGTGCCATATTGATCCGGGGGTTGTTTATTTCCCTTTCTCAAGATATCCATCCGTTATCCAAACCGCTTACCCTGCTCTCAGGGTCGTGGAGATGCTGGAGCTTATCCCAGCAGTCACTGGGCGGCACGTGGGGAGACACCCTGGACAGGCCGCCAGGCCATCACACAGGGCTGACACACACATATACACACACACACACACACACACACACACACACACACACATTCACACCTACGGGCAATTTAGTATGGGTGATTCACCTGACCAGCACAATGGTGGCGCAGTTGCCTCACAGCAAGAAGGTCCTGGGTTCGAGCCCCGGGGTAGTCCAACCTTGGTGGGTCGTCCCGGGTCGTCCTGTGTGTGTGGAGTCTGCATGTTCTCCCCGTGTCTGTGTGGGTTTCCTCCGGGGGCTCCAGTTTCCTCCCAGTCCAAAGGCATGTAGGTCAGGTGAATCGGCCGTACTAAATTGTCCCTAGGAATGAATGGGTGTGTGTATGTGTGTGTGTGTGTGTGTGTGTGGGGGGGGGGCTGGGGGGCTGTGATGGCCAGGCGGCCTGTCCAGGGTGTCTCCCCGCCTGCCACCCAGTGACTGCTGGAATAGGCGGCAGCATCTGCGCGACCCTGAGAGCAGGATAAGCGCTCAAGATAATGGATGGATGGATGGATTCACCTGACCTACATGTCTCGGGACTGTCAAGACACGACCTTGTAAATTATATCAGTGCTTGTTCTCAGACAGCCTTGGCAGGTGAGCAGATTAAGTTCAGAGAATTTCAGAGAGCCCGTAATTTAGAACATGTACGGAATTTGGAAAGGTCTAAAGCAGCGTTTCACCAGGGAAAGGCAACCGTCTGAAACAACTTTAACATGGCTTCACTCGGCACAAAGGTTCCCATCTGAAAACCAAAAGGGAATGTTTTCTAATGCCTATATACATACATATATATATACACATATATATACACACACACACACACACATACATATATATATATATATATATATATATATATATACACATATATATACACACATATATACACATATATATACATGTATATATATATATATGTATATATATATGTATGTATATATATATATATATATATATATATATATATATACACACACACACACACATACATACGTACATACATACGTACATACGTATGTATGTATGTATGTATGTATGTATGTATGTATGTATGTATGTATGTATGTATGTATGTATGTATGTATGTATGTATGTATGTATTTATGTATATACACACATATATATACACATATATATGTATATATACATACATGTATACAGTAGTGCTTTAAAGTTTGTGAACCCTTGATAATTTTCTATATTTCTGAATAAATATGACCTACAACATCATCAGATTTTCCCACAAGTCCTGAAAGTAGATAAAGAGAAGCCAATTAAACAAATGAGACAAAAATATGATACTTGGTCATTTATTTATTGAGGGAAATGATCCAATATTACATACCTGTGAGTGGCAAAAGTAGTGTTTTCAATCAACGGGATGACAATCAGGTGTGAGGGGGCGCCCTGTTTTACTTAAAGAACAGGGAGCTATCAAAGTCTGGTCTTCACAATGGTTGTGGAGGTGTATCATGGCAAGAACAAAGGAGATTTCTGAGGAGCTCAGAAAAAGTGTCGTTGATGCTCATCAGGCTGGAAAAGGTTGCAGAACCATCTCTAAAGAGTCTGGACTCCATCAATCCACAGTCAGACAGATTGTGTACAACTGGAGGAAATTCAAGACCATTGTTACCCTTCCCAAGAGTGGTCGACCACCAAAGATCCCTCCAAGAGCAAGGCGTGTACTAGTCGGCCAGGTCACAAAGGAGCCCAGGGTAACGTCTAAGCAGCTAAAGGCCTCTCTCACATTGGCTAATGGTAATGTTCATGAGTCCACCATCAGGAGAGCACTGAACAACAGTGGTGTGCATGGCAGGGTTGCAAGGAGAAAGCCACTGCTCTCCAAAAAGAGCATTGCTGCCCGTCTGCAGTTTGCTAAAGAGCACGTGGACAAGCCAGAAGGCTACTGGGAAAATGTTTTGTGGACGCATGAGACCAAAATAGAGCTTTTGGGTTTAAATGAGAAGCGTTATGTCTGGAGAAAGGAAAACCCTGCATCCCAGCATAAGAACCTTACTCCATCTGTGGAACATGGTGGTGGTGGTGGTGGTGGTGGTATCTTGGTTTGGGCCTGTTTTGCTGCATCTGGGCCAGGACGGTTTGCCATCATTGATGGAACAATGAATTCTGAACTATACCAGCGAATTCTTAAGGAAAACGTCAGGACATCTGTCCGTGAACTGAATCTCAAGAGAGCCTGGGTCATGCAGCAAGACAACGACCCTAAGCACACAAGTCGTTCCACCAAAGAACGGTTAAAGAAGAATAAAGTTAATGTTTTGGAATGGCCAAGTCCAAGTCCTGACCTTCATCCAATCCAAATGTTGTGGAAGGACCTGAAGCGAGCAGTTCATGTGAGGAAACCCACCATCATCCCAGAGTTGAAGCTGTTCTGTATGGAGGGATGGGTTAAAACTCCTCCAAGCCCATGTGCAGGACTGATCACCAGTTACCAGAAACGTTTAGTTGCAGTTATGCTGCACAAGGGGGGGGTGGGGTCAAACCAGATACTGAAAGCAAAGGTTCACATACTTTTCCACTCACAGGTATGTAATATTGGATCATTGCCCTCAATGAATAAATCACCAAGTGTAATATTTTTGTCTCATTTGTTTAGCTGGGTTCACTTTTATCTACTTTTAGGACTCGTGTGACAATCTCGTGATGTTTCAGGTCATATTTATGCAGAAATATAGAAAATTCTAGAGGGCTCACAAACTTTCAAGCACCACTGTGTGTGTGTGTGTGTATACATACATATATATACATATATATATATATATATATACAGCATTAACAATTATTTCCTGTATCTGTGTTGATATTCCGCTCCTCATTAGTTGAGCACTTACAACACTATTGACGGTTTCAGAAAAAAAACGCTATGTATATATACACACTCACTGGCCACTTTATTAGGTACACCTTGCTAGTACCGGGTTGGACCCCCTTTTGCCTTCAGAACTGCCTTAATCCTTCGTGGCATAGATTCAACAAGGTACTGGAAACATTCCTCAGAGAGTTTGGTCCATATTGACATGATAGCATCACGCAGTTGCTGCAGATTTGTCGGCTGCACATCCATGATGCGAATCTCCCGGTCCACCACATCCCAAAGGTGCTCTATTGGATTGAGATCTGGTGACTGTGGAGGCCATTTGAGTACAGTGAACTCATTGTCATGTTCAAGAAACCAGTCTGAGATGATTCGAGCTTTATGACATGGCGCGTTATCCTGCTGGAAGTAGCCATCAGAAGATGGGAACACTGTGGTCATAAAGGGATGGACATGGTCAGCAACAATACTCAGGTAGGCTGTGGCGTTGACACGATGCTCAGTTGGTACTAAGGGGCCCAAAGTGTGCTAAGAAAATATCCCCCACAACATTACACCACCACCACCACCAGCCTGAACCGTTGATACAAGGCAGGATGGATCCATGCTTTCATGTTGTTGACGCCAAATTCTGACCCTACCATCCAAATGTCGCAGCAGAAATCGAGACTCATCAGACCAGGCAACGTTTTTCCAATCTTCTATTGTCCAATTTTGGTGAGCCTGTGCGAATTGTAGCCTCAGTTTCCTGTTCTTAGCTGACAGGAGTGGCACCCGGTGTGGTCTTCTGCTGCTGTAGCCCATCTGCCTCAAGGTTCGACGTGTTGTGCGTTCAGAGATGCTCTTCTGCATACCTCGGTTGTAATGAGTGGTTATTTGAGTTACTGTTGCCTTTCTATCAGCTCGAACCAGTCTGGCCATTCTCCTCTGGCATCAACAAGGCATTTTCGCCCACAGAACTGCCACTCACTGGATATTTTCTCTTTTTCAGACCATTCTCTGTAAACCCTAGAGATGGTTGTGCGTGAAAATCCCAGTAGATCAGCAGTTTCTGAAATACTCAGACCAGCCCGTCTGGCACCAACAACCATGCCACGTTCAAAGTCACTTAAATCACCTTTCTTCCCCATTCTGATGCTCGGTTTGAACTGCAGCAGATCGTCTTGACCATGTCTACGTGCATAAATATATACACTCACCGGCCACTTTATTAGGCACACCTGTCCAACTGCTCGTTAACGCAAATGTCTAATCAGCCAATCACATGGCAGCAACTCAATGCATTTAGGCATGTTCGAGCTGATAGAAAGGCAACAGTAACTCAAATAACCACTCATTACAACCGAGGTATGCAGAAGAGCATCTCTGAACGCACAACACGTCGAACCTTGAGGCAGATGGGCTACAGCAGCAGAAGACCACACCGGGTGCCACTCCTGTCAGCTAAGAACAGGAAACTGAGGCTATAATTCGCACAGGCTCACCAAAATTGGACAATAGAAGATTGGAAAAACGTTGCCTGGTCTGATGAGTCTCGATTTCTGCTGCGACATTCGGATGGTAGGGTCAGAATTTGGCGTCAACAACATGAAAGCATGGATCCATCATGCCTTGTATCAGCGGTTCAGGCTGGTGGTGGTGGTGTAATGTTGTGGGGGATATTTTCTTAGCACACTTTGGGCCCCTTAGTACCAACTGAGCATCGTGTCAACGCCACAGCCTACCTGAGTATTGTTGCTGACCATGTCCATCCCTTTATGACCACAGTGTTCCCATCTTCTGATGGCTACTTCCAGCAGGATAACGCGCCATGTCATAAAGCTCGAATCATCTCAGACTGGTTTCTTGAACATGACAATGAGTTCACTGTACTCAAATGGCCTCCACAGTCACCAGATCTCAATCCAATAGAGCACCTTTGGGATGTGGTGGACTGGGAGATTCGCATCATGGATGTGCAGCCGACAAATCTGCAGCAACTGCGTGATGCTATCATGTCAATATGGACCAAACTCTCTGAGGAATGTTTCCAGTACCTTGTTGAATCTATGCCACGAAGGATTAAGGCAGTTCTGAAGGCAAAAGGGGGTCCAACCCGGTACTAGCAAGGTGTACCTAATAAAGTGGCCAGTGAGTGTATATGTATGTGTGTTTGTGTGTTGTGCACTCAGTCGTGCATCGTGCACTGATTAGCAGCTGATGAGTGTGCAACGCACGAAACAGGCTTGCACTGCAATGTATTAAACTTGTTTTGTCCTGTATCTGTGTTGATACATACTATATGTGTGTGTATATGTATGCTCTAAGTTGTGCGTTTGTCTTGCGTGTGTGTTCAGGAGAGGAGCATTGCAGCATGGTGATATCGGGCTGTGCCATAAAGTGTCCATTCGGCAGGCAGGCCGACGGCAGCGGGTGTGAAATATGCCAGTGCCGGCCGAGACACAGACGTTGCAAGACGCTGGCGTGCGGCCGTGACTGTACATTCGGATACGTGTAAGAACCCCCACGCACAAAACCGCAGACACGCACACACTCAGATAAACACACACACACACACACACTTGGTAACGCCACGTGTCCCGGACTGCCCCCTGCACATCCACCGAAAACCTGTACTTGCACAACTAGCTAGTTTATTTTGCTGAGCGGTGGCTAGTTTTCGTAAACCTGACCCTGAGGTGACTTCACTGTATGGTCACTGCCGGCAGACTCGCACCCAAATATTCTGCCCCCCGTTTTGCTTTGGGAAGTAAAATATTTGCAGAATTTCTTCTTCTTCTTCTTCTTTTTTTTCTGGCATCTTTTCCCCCTCTTTCTCCTATAATTGCACCCGGCCAATTACCCCCCGGTCTCTGCTCCGCCCCCTCTGCCGATCCGGGGAGGGCTGCAGACTACCACGGGCCTCCTCCCATACATGTGGAGTCGCCAGCCGCTCCTTTCGACCTGACAGTGAGGAGTTGCACTATTCCCCCCAGTTCCCCCTCCCCCCCTGAGCAGGCGCCCCGACCGACCAGAGGAGGTGCTAGTGCAGCGACCAGGACACATACCCACATCCGGTTTCGCACCCGCAGACACGGCCAATTGTGTCTGTAGGGCTGCCCGACCAAGCCGGAGGCAACACGGGGACTCGAACCGGCGATCCCTGTGTTGGTAGGCAACGGAGTAGACCACCACGCCACCCGGACGCCCCAGTTTGCAGAATTTCCTGCCAGTAAAAGCATTTCTGTAGGATGACATGCTTGCCTCACATCCACTGACCTGCATCTCACCTAGGCACCCTCCTATCAGCCTCCATCACCCCCATCACCCCGTCCCCGCTGCTGACTTGGATTTGATCAGTTTGGAAATGCAAATTAGGTCGCGAGTCAAAACAACTAGTTTTAGACTCTCTCCCTCATGAAGATGCTAGAGTGTAGCCCAGTCACCAAAGATTTGGGTACATTTTGCGCTCTCCAGGTAGGCCTCACCTGCGCCGTAGGGAGAAGGTCATGGCTGGACTCTCAGTCGTCGTTGCAGATCCTAATTTTAGATTTATCCTCTCAAAACACCGTGGCGTCCCATAATCGCCACGGTCTGAATTATTCATGGTCATCACAACTGCACAGCCCCAGCAGAGCCATTGATATGCAGCAGGGTGCCGGCCACGATGGGCTGAGACAGAAGCTTTTATCAGCCAGCCAGACGTGGAGCTCCACTGACACCGTCCTGATTAGCAGGGGAGAGCATGGCAGGGAGGAGAAGGTCCAGGGTGAGAACTGCACCGAGCGGGGGAGGAGAAAAGAAGCACTGCCCAAGAAACCGAGAGGAAGAATGATGGAGATGGTAGAGAAAGGTGAGGGAGAAATGGAAAGTCGACTTACGACGTCAAGTCTTATTTTGGAAGAGGAGGAAAAAAAATGGAGGAAGGAGCGCGGCAGGTCACGAAGGCTGAGGGGGGCCGGAGCAAAGTTTTTCCATCATCTCCACCCACATCCGCAGGCTGCTGAACGGCTCCGGTGGCCTTTGGGACAAAACTTGTTGTTTCACTGCAGCTCCACAATGTTAGGACTCCTCCACTAGGACGGTCAAACGTCATCTGACTTCTTATAGTATGCTGCTAACACTGCCAGGGTTGCAGGTTCCATTCCTATCGAAGACCCCGGGTAAGAGCTGTGTACCCACACTGCCAGGGTTGCAGGTTCCATTCCCGTCGAAGACCCCGGGTAAGAGCTGTGTACCCACACTGCCAGGGTTGCAGGTTCCATTCCCGTCGAAGACCCCGGGTAAGAGCTGTGTACCCACACTGCCAGGGTTGCGGGTTCCATTCCCATTGAAGACCCAGGGTAAGAGCTGTGTACCCACGCTGCCAGGGTTGCAGGTTCCATTCCCATCAAAGATCCAGGATAAGAGCTGTGTACCCACACTGCCAGGGTTGCAGGTTCCATTCCCGTCGAAGACCCAGGATAAGAGCTGTGTACCCACGCTGCCAGGGTTGCAGGTTCCATTCCCATCGAAGACCCAGGGTAAGAGCTGTGTACCCACACTGCCAGGGTTGCAGGTTCCATTCCCATCGAAGACCCAGGGTAAGAGCTGTGTACCCACACTGCCAGGGTTGCAGGTTCCATTCCCATTGAAGACCCAGGGTAAGAGCTGTGTACCCACACCGCCAGGGTTGCAGGTTCCATTCCCATCGAAGACCCAGGGTAAGAGCTGTGTACCCACACCGCCAGGGTTGCAGGTTCCATTCCCTCTGTTGTTACCTGACCGTGGTGTGTAGCCGTAGAGGACACCGCATTCACACACACAAAAACACACACACACAAACGCACACTTTGCAGCAGAACAACTGGCACTATATTTTTGGCAGGCAGAGGGCCAAAATTATGCTGGAGGCAGAGACTTATTCATCAATTTCATATTTAATGGAAACTTCTGGAGAGAAGCATAATTTTTTGCCCACGCGTGTGTAAGAGACACACAAAGGGAACACACACACACACACACACACACACACACTCTTAACAAATTTGCGAAGCGTCGCAAACATATTTATCTGCCAAGCAGCACATACAGCACACATTCATCAAGCTGCCGTGGCTGGACACCACCTCTTTTACCCCAACTCGAGAAATATCAGCAGAGAGGATTAACTCTGCAACACACCACACAAAACGCACACCGAGAGCACAACACTTAAGTTAACACGTTTAACCCTTCGGTTGTCTTACGGGTCAAAATGGCCCACAACAGTGTTTAACAGCAGACAACAGAATCAGGATCAGGAACACTTTATTTGTCGTTTCCCCCAGCCCACAGCAGCACAACACAAAGCCAAACACACATACCCAAACTAACACATACAAAAGAATCACTGTCCAAGGGAACGGACGCCAGCCAGGATGACTGTCGGAACCGCCGGTCTGCATGGGCTAGCAGTTAGCTTAGCCCGACCGGCTTCCGCGTCCTGTCAGACCGCTTTCAGTGTTTCCTCCTCGGGCACAGCTCTGGGCAGGGACCGTAGTCTCCGGGCAGGGACCGTGGTCCCCGGGCCCACCGGATGAAGCAGACCAAGCTCTCCCAGTTGATCCAGCACCACCTCTCCCAGCCAGACACCCTCGAAACAGCTCCCCGCACTCCTCACGACGACATCACAAACACCACAGTCAACGCCCGGTGAGGCCGCCGCCAGACCGCCCTCGGTGTTCTCGGAACTGCCGGTCTGCATGGGCTAGCAGTTAGCTTAGCCTGCCCCGCTCTCCCAGCCGATCCAGCGCCGGCTCTCCCAGCCATCAAACCAAGACAAAACTTAGATGCAGACGTGGACAAAGACACCGCATGGACGGTGCTGGGTGAGGCCGCCGCAAAATGTGAATTCACGCCGCCATCTTCCCTCACAGAAAGCAGAAAAGACTAAATGACCTTTTTTCAACCTGAAATGTGATGACTTCTCCTAGATTGACCCCAACATTAGAAAACGTGAAACAATGCCCGTGAAAGCTGTACACCACTAGGGTACTAAGACATGTCTGGGTCATGTGACCCTATAAAAACGAGGGGTGTCCACTGACTAGATGCATCGTTCTGCCCTGTGGAGAGGGAAACCCCAGACGGTCACACAGGTTGTGATGATTGACAGCTTGTTTCTTCCTGCAAAACAGATTCGGGGTTTAAAATTAAACGAAGTGGCTTTAACTTAGAGGTTCAACGAAGGCGGCTCATATATGAGCCTTAAGACCAGGGCAGTGTACTAGGGCAGTATGGGGGATGTGTGGACAACACGAGGTATTTCAAAAAGCGTTATGGACAAAACAAAGTACTGCCATTGAGGAATGCATTGTGTCCTTGTCTTCTTTGTTTGTCTTTCTGCACTGCACCGCTCGTCCTTCTCTCTCTGCATTTCTTCGCCGCCTCTTTGTGTCTGTCAGTAAGAACAGACACGGCTGTGACACGTGTAGATGCAGGAAGTGTCCAGAGGTGCCGTGTGACCAGTCCTGTCCAATGGGCTTCCAGACTGACCGGCAGGGCTGCCTCCAGTGTGCTTGTCGAGGTTAGTGACGTCCACAACGTGTCATTATGATGGTGTCTGTCCAGGTCGTACATTATTACTGCTACTGAGAGGACATGGGGCGTTTTGCTCGATGTAATTCAGGGGGCGGCAGAGTGGCGCAGTGGTCAGCACGGCCGCCTCACAGCAAGAAGGTCCTGGGTTCGAGCCCCGAGGTAGTCCAACCTTGGGGGTCGTCCCGGGTCGTCCTCTGTGTGGAGTTGGCATGTTCTCCCCGTGTCTTTGTGGGTTTCCTCCCACAGTCCAAAGACATGTAGGTCAGGTGACTCGGCCATACTGAATTGTCCCTAGGAATGAATGTGTGTGTGTGTGATGGCCTGGTGGTCTGTCCAAGGTGTCTCGCCGCCTGCCGCCCAGTGACTGCTGGGATAGGCTCCAGCAGGCCCGCGACGCTGAGAGCAGGATAGGCGG
Organism: Lampris megalopsis; assembly: GCA_022114975.2. NCBI lineage: Eukaryota > Metazoa > Chordata > Actinopteri > Lampriformes > Lampridae > Lampris > Lampris megalopsis. The sequence continues at coordinate 203,330 of JAJHIY020000532.1, forward strand.
TTTGGATAATGGATGGATGGATGAAGTCGTCGTTGTTGTGAAAGTTTATTTTCATGTCAGATAACACTGGTCAACTGCAGCCACCAAGGGGCGCACTAACACCCGGATCAGACTACACGATGTTTTTTGTCTTTCACGATGGCGCCGTGTCAGACTACTGCTTTAAATTCGTGTGCTGTCGTGGCCGCCAGACCGGCCACACTAACAAGTTTGATCCCGACCCGTCATCGTATGCCGCCGTCATCACGTCATCTGCTGTCACCACGGCCGTACGCGAGGTCGGGTCAAGAAGTGTCAATCATGGAAGAAGCGCCATGTGTGATGCTAGCATTCTGTTATCCTACTGGTCAGCGTCAGGAACGCGTCGGTCAGGGGTGCGAAACTAGACGGAAAATGTAAATCAATGCTGACATGCTAGACTTGTAGAGTTAGACTGTTAAGAAGTCTGGTGTGCCACGGCAACAACAAAGAACCGCTTCTGATGATGTTCTTCAGCTTTCTCCAGTTTTGAACAATCTCGATATCCATGTCTGTTTGTGTCTCCTCCCATAGACCAGCCCGTCACCTCCTCTAAGGCCCCATCAGACAGGAAGGGGCCATGTCTGTCCATGGATGGCCACCGCCATGACAACGGAGAGAGCTGGCACGACGGCTGCCGTGACTGTTACTGCCACGAAGACCGTGAGATGTGTTCGCTGATCTCCTGTCCCGTTCCTGACTGTGCCGCTCCGTCCATCCAGCCAGGGCACTGCTGTCCTACCTGTGCAGGTAACACACACCTGACCCGGACCCCACCCAGTCCCCACCCAGCAGCACTCCCGCATCTGATGATCCCAACAGCCAGCCAGCACACAGCTGAATAAAATGTCATGGTCCACCTGCTGCCGATGAGTCACGAGAAGGCTGATACTCTCGTTCTGACAGCATTCACGATTTTTAATTGCTGACAGATTGATCGATCCTATGTGTAGCTCGAGTCCATGGGCACGTACATTCTTTTTAGAAATGTACATGAAAAGGAGGCCGTCGTCAAAAGATGTTTTCTGCCACATTGCCCTTCACACACAAGGAAACATGGGAAATGTAAACCATTTCAGAATGGTTCAAATGTTATATAATTATTCATGTCATTAGTGGATTCTCTAAAGCATATTGAGCGCTCTGTCTGGTGTACAGTGGTACTGCTGTAAGGCCTTCAGCTTCAGTCAACGTTACATGAAGAATTCTTAATGCACCAAGGGGTTCAGCGGAGTTATACTACAAACCATGACATCATACTGGCAGAGCTATACAGCTGTATATCTACTATATATATACATACACACACACACACACACACAGCTGTATATCTACTATATATACAGCTGTGTGTGTGTGTATGTATATATATATATATATACAGTGCATCCGGAAAGTATTCACACCCCTTCACTTTCCCCACATTTTATTATGGTACAGCCTTATTCCAAAATGGATTAAATTCCTTTTTTTCCTCATCAATCTACACACAATACCCCATAATGAGAAAGCGAAAAAGCAAATTTATTAAAAATAAAAAACTGAAATATTGCATGTAAATAAGTATTCACACCCTTTACTCAGTACTTGGTTGAGGCACCCTTGGCAGCGATTACAGCCTCAAGTCTTCTTGGGTATGAAGCTACAAGCTTGGCACACCTATATTTGGGGTATTTCTCCCATTCTTCTCTGCAGATCCTCTCGAGCTCTGTAAGGATAGATGGGGAGCGTCGCTGCACAGCTATTTTCAGGTCTTTCCAGAGATGTTCAATGGGGTTCAAGTCTGGGCTCTGGCTGGGCCACTCAAGGACATTCACAGACTTGTCCCGAAGCCACTCCTTCGTTGTCTTGGCTGTGTAATTAGGGTCGTTGTCGTGCTGAAAGGTAAACCTTCGCCCCAGTCTGAGGTCCTGAGCGCTCTGGAGCAGGTTTTCATCAAGGATCTCTCTGTACTTTGCTCCATTCATCTTTCCCTCGGTCCTGACTAGTCTCCCAGTTCCTGCTGCTGAAAAGCATCCCCACAGCATGATGCTGCCACCACCATGCTTCACTGTAGGGATGGTATTAGCAAGGTGATGAGAGGTGCCTGGTTTCCTCCAGACGTGACGTTTGGCGTTCAGGCCAAAGAGTTCAATTTTGGTTTCATCAGACCAGAGAGTCTTGTTTCTCATGGTCGGAGAGTCCTTTAGGTGCTTTCTGGCAAACTCCAAGCGGGCTGTCATGTGCCTTTTACTGAGCAGAGGCTTCCGTTTGGCCACTCTACCATAAAGGCCTGATTGGTGGAGTGCTGCAGAGATGGTTGTCCTTCTGGAAGGTTCTCCCATCTCCACAGAGGAACGCTGGAGCTCTGTCAGAGTGACCACCGGGTTCTTGGTCACCTTCCTGACCAAGGCCCTTCTCCCCCGATTGCTCAGTTTGGCTGGGCGGCCAGCTCTAGGAAGTGTCCTGGTGGATCCAAACTTCTTCCATTTATGAATGATGGAGACCACTGTGCTCTTCGGGACCTTCAAAGCTGTATAATTTTTTTTTGTACCCTTCCCCAGATCTGTGCCTCGATACAATCCTGTCTCGGAGGTCCACAGACAATTCCTTTGGCTTCATGGCTTGGTTTCTGCTCGGACATGCACTGTCAACAGTGGGACCTTATATAGACAGGTGTGTGCCTTTCCAAATCATGTCCAATCCATTGAATTTACTACAGGTGGACTCCAATCAAGATGTAGAAACATCTCAAGGATGATCAGTGGAAACAGGATGAACCTGAGCTCAATTTTGAGTGTCATAGCAAAGGGTGTGAATACTTATGTACATGCAATATTTCAGTTTTTTATTTTTAATACATTTGCAAAAATTTGTACAAAACCTTTTTCACTCTGTCATTATGGGGTATTGTGTGTAGATTGATGAGAACAAAAGGGAATTTAATCCATTTTGGAATAAGGCTGTAACATAACAAAATGTGGGGAAAGTGAAGGGGTATGAATACTTTCCGGATGCACTGTATATACACTAAAAGCTGTATATATAGTATGTACACAGCTGTGTGTGTATATATGTGTGTGTGTGTGTGTGTGTATATATATATATATATATATATATATATATATATATATATATATATATATATACTATATATACTATATATACAGCTGCGTACAAAGCGTGTGTGTACAAAGATCCTAAATTGAAGCTAGTCTGTGTCTACAGTTGTGTTTCATGATATGTAACTTGTCTCCCGTGTTTTCTTCAGCTCAGGGTGACAGTGTTCATCATGGTTTACTCTGTTCACCTCTCACGTTACGACTGTCTGTCTCCATGTCCACATTCATCACAACACATGATGGATGTTCATTTGATTTGTGCGTCAGTGTAACCAGCGTGTCCTCTTAGAGGCGGCGTTGCAGCTACCGTTCATGTCTCTGCCAGGTACACGGTGACATCTGTGTAGCTACTGCACAGTAATCCACAACAAGTACTTGTACAGGACCCTGTCTTTAACTCATGGTCCAACTCAGCACTTCCTCTGGGAGATGATGTCACCATTCTAAGTGACTAATCAACAATTCAACGGGTGCCGAGTGACTCACAATGAGACCACCAGCAGAATGAGACCACCAGCAGAATGAGACCACCAGCAGAATGAGAACACCAGCAGAACACAGTCTCATCTCACTTAAAGGGCTTTAAAGTTTTAAGGGGCTCAATGTGAACTCAGCTTCAACTTCAGTAGGGACCTGTGATATAATCCCCCCCCACTCTCTCTCTCTCGCTCTCTCTCTCTCTCTCTCTCTCTCCTAGTATCTCTCACTCTCTCCTATCTCTCTCTCTTCTATGTATCTCTCTTCTATCTGTCTATTGCTCTCTCCCATCTCTCTCTTCTTTCTCTCTCTTCTCTTGTATGTCTTTCTCTTCTATCTCTCTTATCTCTTTCTGTCTCTCTTCTATCTCTCTTCTATTGATCTCTCTTCTATCTCCCTCCTATCTGTTCTATCCCTCTCTTCTATCTTTCTCTTCTCTCTCTTCTATCTCTCTCTTCTATCGATCTCTTATCTCTCTCTTCTATCTCTCTCTCTCTTCTATCGATCTCTTATCTCTCTCTTCTATCTCTCTCTCTCTCTTCTATCTCTCTCTTCTATCGATCTCTTATCTCTCTCTTCTATCTCTCTCTCTCTCTTCTATCTCTCTCTTCTATCGATCTCTTTTATCTCTCTCTTCTATCTCTCTCTCTCTCTTCTATCTCTCTCTTCTATCGATCTCTTTTATCTCTCTCTTCTATCTCTCTCTCTTCTATCTCTCTCTTCTATCGATCTCTTTTATCTCTCTCTTCTATCTCTCTCTCTCTCTTCTATCTCTCTCTTCTATCGATCTCTTATCTCTCTCTTCTCTCTCTCTCTCTCTTCTATCTCTCTCTTCTATCGATCTCTTTTATCTCTCTCTTCTATCTCTCTCTCTCTCTTCTATCTCTCTCTTCTATCGATCTCTTATCTCTCTCTTCTATCGATCTCTGTTATCTCTCTCTTCTATCTCTCTCTCTCTCTTTCCTCCTCGATTTGAGCTTCTCCATTGTTATCGCTGGTTTTCTCTCCTTCTCCCTCTTCCTCCAGACTCTCCTTCCCCCCAGCCCACCCCAGCCTCAGGGGACCGGGGAGACTCATCAGTGTGTGTGTCCCCCAGAGGAGAGGTCTTCTCTGCTGGAGAGGTGTGGAACATGGACCCCTGCAGTCAGTGTACCTGCCGACGAGGACAGACTCTGTGTGAAAGTGAAGTCTGCCCTCCCCTCCTCTGCCAAAAGCCAATAAGGAGCCACAATTCCTGCTGCCCACGCTGTCCTGGTAAGTCTGGACAGGAAACTGTTCTTTTTTTTCCTCCTTTTTCTCCCCAATTGTACCCGGCCAATTACCCCACTCTTCTTAGCCGTCCCAGTCGCTGCTCGACCCCCTCTGCTGATCCAGGAGGGCTGCAGACTACCACATGCCTCCTCCCATACGTGTGGAGTCACCAGCCTTTTCTTTTCACCTGACAGTGAGGAGTTTCACCAGGGGGGCGTAGCGTGTAGGAGGATCACGCTAACCCTCCAAGTTACTCCTCCCCCCTTAATAGGCGCCCCGACCGACCAGAGGAGGCGCTAGTGCAGTGACCAGGACACATACCCACACCCGGCTTCCCACCTGCAGACATGGCCAATTGTGTCTGTAGGGATGGCCGACCAAGCCGGAGGTAACACGGGATTTGAACTGGCGATCCCTGTGTTTGTAGGCAACGGAATAGACCGCCACGCCACCCGGACGAGGAAACGAATGGACATGCACACAAATGCACACACCTGTTTCTGGCTGCCGGCCAGCGTCACTGGCAACGTATTAATGTGCCGTGCATCTGAGACATGTTCTGGACATTTGGGTGCACAACCCATTGTCATTACCTGCCCTGTGAATGACTCCTGCCCCCTCGAGGGAAAAAGCCAGGCGAAGGGAGGTATCTACCAAGCTACACTGACGAGAGACGACAACGACAAAATAGAGACATACGTGGGTCTAACAGAGGAGCATTCGAGAAAAATGACAACTATTTTATCATCTGCAAACCACAAATGTCTACGTTGAGTAACAGGAATGAGTTGGCCAGCAGGCGCAGACATAGATATAAGCACCTATTTTGTAATTATAAATAAATAGTGACAATAGACAAATACCCCCCCCCAAATTGGACCGTTAGCGAACACGTGTTTTTGAAATTTTTGTATGTCACACCTCTCCCTTCCCCATTGGACGTTGTGCACGTGATGTGCATGACGAGGACGTAGATGGTGTGTTCTGTCCTCGAGTGGTTTCATTGACTGCTGATGATGCTTATGGCATGAAACAGGCTTGTATTGTCTTATAGAGAATTTACTTGACTCACTGGATTATATATATATATATATATATATATACACATATATATATGTGTGTGTGTGTGTGTGTGTGTGTGTGTGTGTGTGTGTGTCCACAGGCTGTTGCAATGAAAGCTTCGATGTAGAAAAAAGAGCTCAACAATTCAGGAGCGAAGATAGTCAGCTCATGAGTGCACTGAACATGAAACAGGCTTATTTTGCCATTTAACAACTTTGAGCTATTATATATATACTTATACGCTATATGTACAAAAGTATTGGGACACACCTCTTAATCATTCAATCCAGGTGTTTCATTGCCACAGGTGTATAAATCCAGCAGCTAGCCATGCAGTCTGCATTTACAAACGTTTGTGAAAGAATGGGTCGTTCTGAAGAGCTCAGTGAATTCAAGTGTGGTACCATCATGGGATGCCACCTTTGCAATAAGTCAGTTCGTGAAATGTCTTCCCTGCTAGATATTCCACAGTCAACTGTAAGTGGTATTGCTGAAAAGTGGAAGCGTTTAGGAACAACAGCAACTCAGCCAGGAAGTGGCAGACCACGTAAAGTCCCACACCGGGGTCAACGAGTCCTGAGGTGCATAGTGCGTAAAAGTCGCCAACGCTCTGTTGACTCAATAACTGCAGAGTTCCAAACTTCCTCTGGCATTAACATCAGCACAAAAACTGTGTGCCAGGAGCTTCATGGAATGGGTTTCCATGGCCGAGCAGCTGCATGCAAGCCTTACACCACCAAGCACAATGCCAAGCGTGGGGTGGAGTGGTGTAAAGCACGCTGCCACTGGACCCTGGAGCAGTGGAAACCTGTTCTGTGGAGTGACGAATCACACTTCTCTGTCTGACAGTCTAATGGACAAGTCTGGGTTTGGCGGATGCCAGGAGAACGTTACCTGCCTGACTGCAATGTGCCAACTATAAAGTTTGGTAGAGGAGGGGTAATGGTATGGGGTTGTTTTTCAGGGTTTGGGCTAGGCCCCTTAGTTCCAGTGAAGGGAAATCTTAATGCTTCAGCATACCAAGACATTTTGGACAATTCTATGCTTCCAACTTTGTGGGAACAGTTTGGGGAGGGCCCTTTTCTGTTCCAGCATGACTGTCCCAGTGCTCAAAGCAAGGTCCATTAAGACATGGTTGGTGAATTTGGTGTGGAAGGACTTGACTGGCCCGCACAGAGCCCTGACCTCAACCCCATCGAACACCTTTGGGATGAACTAGAACGGAGATTGCGAGCCAGGTCTTCTCGTCCAACATCAGTACCTGACCTCACAAATGCTCTTGTGGACAAACGGGCAAAAAATTCCCACAGACACACTCCCAAATCTTGTGGAAAGCCTTCCCAGAAGAGTGGAAGCTGTTATAGCTGCAAAGGGGGACCAAGTCCATATTAATGACTGTGGATTTAGAATGAGATGTCATAAAAGCTCCTGTAGGTGTAATGGCCAGGTGTCCCACTACTTTTGTACATAAAGTGTGAGTATATATATATATATATATATATATATAGTATATATTGGACAAGAGGCATTCCATGAGTGCTGATATTAAGCATAACAGCACTATATGTATCAGTCCGCCGCACAGGTGTTCAATTAATAATCATTAATTAGGCTAGCCAGTGGTAATGTGTGTAGACCTATACAAAGTAGCAAGTTGTGCAGGAAAATGTGTGTTCAGGTTGCCTGGCAACAGTCCAAGTTCAAGAGCGCAGTTGTGGAACTGTTTGTTGGCGGAGCTAAATAAATGATTCAATAAACAAACGAATCATAATCTATTATCGCGTCTTACTGTTAATTAATAAATGGTGATTGTAGAACTGTTCTATAAAACCAACATCACACTCGAGGTTGTGCTGTTAATATGCGGCCTCGTACCTACAACCGAATCACAGCCGTGCTGATATTCAATATAACAGCATGACCTCGAGTGTGATGTTGCTTAAATATATATATATATATATATAATCCCCTCATGTACATTGTACAGAAATGCATGCACATAGTGGATTGAAGCGGACTACGTTTTAAATAAATAATAAAGTAATAGAAAAACAAATAGCTAGTGAAAATCTAATAATTGTAAAGGTTGCTGCTCAGAGGAGTCACATTGATCCACAGATCAGAGTCATATTTAATGCCCAGCAGCAATATGTGTCGGCTTTAAAAGAGGTCAGACAGTCACTGCGTCTTAGATGTGGGTTTTCAAAGCGGTGTGAGGCCAGGAGCTGTGGGGGCGTGCAGCTGCACTTCAATTTTTAATGAAGGCCACTACCACGGGCTGAAAACGCTGCCTTTGTGACTGGTTGTTTCAGTTTTAAGACTGTCTGGTGTCTTTTAAGAAGGGGGAGCTTGAAAACTAGGATAGTAACGGGGCGGGGAGGGGGGGGGTCAGCCATCGTCTTGCCTGTTTGCCCTGGTGTTTGCCCTGGTGTTTGCCCTGGTGTCATGAGGTCCTGGAAGGGTGAGAAGGTTGAAATGAATAATCCTCCTGTCTGACCGTCTGATGCACCATGGTTTGGCTGTCTTGTGAGGTGGTCCACCTGAGCCAGACAGTCCTACATGACATGACAGATATGTTTGTGAGTGCAGTCGGTACCATACAAGCTGGTAGAACAAAGGACAGCATACATGCCTTTATGAAACATCAGTACTGAAGTGCAGTGTGCTGTGTGTACTTTACATACCTGTCTGTCTGGACTCTGGAAGATTGACAGATAGGTGCAGATACAGGAAGCTTGGAAAGCTTGGTTGGCGAGAGTGAAGGTAAGATGGTGTCGGGCATGGGGTAACAGTCCATAAGCAGTATCCTGGCATTCACTTCCAGGCAGTGTAGGTGCTGTAGGATGTGGACCATAACTGCCATCGACCATTTGGCTCTGTAGGCAAGGGGTCCATTAGAGGGTCTATGTGGGGGGGGGGGTTGTTCTTATATGAGCCAGCAGGTCTTATAAAGGTGTTCCTAACCACAGATGTCAGGGCACCAAGTCTGTAGTCACTGATGCCTTTTATTCTTGTCTTCTGGGAACTGTAATGATGGCGGAGTTGTTAAAGCAGGCAGGAACAGTACAGAGGCCCAGTATGAAGGTTCGTTCTCTATGTGAATGTAGAACCCTCAAGCACCTTACCAATAAGTTTCACTTGACTGGAAAGTGACTCGTTGAAAATACCTTGATGCACGCTCAATAATCCAGGTAAGAAAACCCCAGAAAGGTTGAATCAGTTCACCTGAACACAACATTTACTGACAGATATGTCTCATCACTCTGAAGAGGTCTGAGGTGACCTCTTCAGTCTCAGCTGACTGCAGGTGTCCCACCCTTGTAAACAATACAGTGGCATAACGACCCAAAACAACGACCAGTTTCATGTGCAGATATGGTTATGACCATTGCTAGTTAATGACCATGGCAATTTGCATATGAAACCGAGTACATGTGCGTGAATGAGAGGGAGGACAGTGGAATGGTGAGGATGCAAGGAGTAGAGGTGACGAGGGCATATGAGTTTAAATACTTGGGGTCAACTGTCCAAAGTAATGGGGAGTGCAGGAGAGAGGTGAAGAGGCAGGGTGGAGTGGGTGGAGAAGAGTGTCAGGAGTGATTTGTGACAGAAGGGTACCAGCAAGAGTTAAAGGGAAGGTTTACAAGATGGTGGTGAGACCAGTAGTAGTAGTAGTGGTGGTTGTGGTGGTAGTGGTGGTAGTAGTAGTAGTAGTAGCAGTAGTAGTAGTAGTGGTGGTGGGGTGATGAGTTGGGTTGGGGTGTTGGGTTGGGTTGGGGTGTTGGGTTTGGGTGTTGGGTTGGGGTGTTGGGTTTGGGTGTTGGGTTGGGGTGTTGGGTTTGGGTGTTGGGTTGGGTTTGAGTGTTGGGGTTGGCGTGTTGGGTTGGGGTGTTGGGTTTGGGTGTTGGGTTGGGTTTGGGTGTTGGGGTTGGCGTGTTGGGTTGGGGTGTTGGGTTTGGGTGTTGGGTTGGGTTTGGGTGTTGGGTTTGGGTGTTGGGTTTGGGTGTTGGGTTCGGGGTGTTGGGTTTGGGTGTGGGCCCCTGCCCGTGTTGGGGCTGATGGGAATGAGAAGACGGAGATAGCTGCAGAAGGGCCTTTGAGGAGTGGGCGTAACCACATTAAATAAAGTAAACAGTAAGTGGGAAGCTGAAGTGGTGCTGGAGGGACAAACCAGAGAGATGAGGCAGAACGAATGGAGCAAAGGAAGCAGAGGAAGATGTGACTTTCTAGATAAATCATTCGTTGGGGGTGTGGGGTCTGCAGGACGACATAGGAAAGAGGCGAGGGGTTATAACTACATTAAGGACGGGGCGTACTGGTGTAAACAGTTCGCTGTGTGTGACTGGAAGGCGTAACAACAGAACGTGTGAATGTTGTGGAGAGGAAGAAGCGGTGCAGCATGGATTGCTGTGTTGTGTTGTTGTACTGCCAGAAACGTGACTCGGGGAGGTTTCAGGGCACTACAGACTACTGGAGAGCAACGTATCTCCAGGTGACGAGTGTTGGAATCTTCTAGAGTATGTAAGATCATCAAGAACAACAGAGGGTTTTAGAAACATTGGGTATTTGTTTAGAGCCACGGTGTTGAGTGGGCCTTGAACTGGTGTGGTGTGGTGTCAGGATGTGAGCCAGTCTTGTGGCAACACAATAGAGACGTGTGGTGTCTGAGAATGATGGTGTACTAATGCCAGGGCTTTCAGAGCTACCGGTCTGCGTTTCCCAGTTTCACTCTAGAAATCACGAATATCTCCTGCTTTCCTTGTAGGGCAGCATGGCGGTGCAGTGGTTAGAGCGGTCACCTCACAGCAAGAAGGTCCTGGGTTCGAGCCCCCGGGGGGGGGGTCGTCGTCCTCTGTGTGGAGTCTGTATCTTCTCCCTGTGTGGGTTATTTATTTTCCTAATTTCTCCAGTACCCATAGCAGAACCGTTACTGTTGGAGCTTATCAGTACCCCGGTCTTTAATTTAGCACCGGTGCCCGTTTAATACCGGGTTTCGGTCGACTAAATGGTTAAGGGCCGGACCCCTTTACTCGACTGGTTAGCGCGGCCGCCCACCACAGGTGACCCGGGGTCACTTGCTGGCTGCCCCCTGAATTCGCTACAGCATGAAGAAGATGAACATCATAACTGTGTTTACACACAATGTTGTGGTGAGCCGGCGTGGAAGAGTGGAGAGCTGCAGATCTTCTGTTCGCAACGTGACTCATTATCAGGGCGTGTCCACGTGCCAGCGGGCCATGATAATGGGTCTACGGGGGGGGGGGTTTACTCCTACGGGGGTTTCTGTTCGGGGTTGCCCCACTCTTAGCCTTTGGCTAAAAAGCCTTATCCTGCAAGGTGGCGGCGTACTGGTTACTTGATAGGGCGCCGGTGATTCGCCCATAGTCAGCCCCGCCAGGGGAAACAGCCGGAACCTGGAGAAGGTGGGGCGGACTTGTTGCACTCGGTGGCTTGTGTGTTTTTGACAAACGCCACACCAGACCACACCACACCAGACCACTCCACACCAGAGCACGCTACACCAGACCACGCCACACCAGACCAGTCCACAACAGACCACTCCACACCAGACCACGCCACACCAGACCAGTCCACAACAGACCACTCCACACCAGACCAGTCCACAACAGACCACACCACACCAGACCACTCCACACCAGACCACACCACCACTCCAAACCAGACCACGCCACACCAGACCACTCCACAACAGACCACTCCACACCAGACCAGTCCACAACAGACCACGCCACACCAGACCAGTCCACAACAGACCACTCCACACCAGACCACGCCACACCAGACCAGTCCACAACAGACCACTCCACACCAGACCAGTCCACACCAGACCACGCCACACCAGACCACTCCACACCAGACCCCACCACACCAAATCAGACCACGCCACACCAGACCAGTCCACACCAGACCACCCCACACCAGACCACTCCACACCAGACCACGCCACACCAGACCAGTCCACAACAGACCACTCCACACCAGACCACGCCACACCAGACCAGTCCACAACAGACCACTCCACACCAGACCAGTCCACAACAGACCACTCCACACCAGACCACTCCACACCAGACCACACCACCACTCCAAACCAGACCACACCACACCAGACCACTCCACAACAGACCAATCCACACCAGACCACACCACACCACACCAGACCAGTCCACACCAGACCAGTCCACAACAGACCACTCCACACCAGACCAGTCCACAACAGACCACACCACACCAGACCACTCCACACCAGACCACACCACCACTCCAAACCAGACCACGCCACACCAGACCACTCCACAACAGACCAATCCATACCAGACCACACCACACCACACCAGACCAGTCCACACCAGACCACTCCACAACAGACCACTCCACGCCACACCAGACCAGTCCACATCACACCACACCAGACCAGTCCACACCACTCCACAACAGACAACTCCACACCAGACCACACCACACCACACCAGACCAGTCCACACCACAGCAGACCACTCCACACCAGACCACGCCACACCAGACCACTCCACACCACACCACACCACACCAGACCAGTCCACACCAGACCACACCACACCACACCAAACCAGTCCACACCAGACCACAGCACTCCACAACAGACCACTCCACACCAGACCACGCCATACCAGACCACTCCACACCAGACCACACCACACCAGACCAGTCCACACCACACCAGACCAGTCCTCACCAGACCAGACCACTACACACCACACCAGACCAGTTCACACCAGACCAGTCCACACCAGAACAGTCCACACCACACCAGACCAGTCCACACCACACCACACCAGACCAGACCAGTCCACACCACACCACACCAGACCAGACCACACCAGACCAGTCCACACCAGACCACAGTTAAATCAGGTTGTTTTAATTTAGAGGTTTAATGAAGGCGGGTCATAAAGGACCCCTAAGACAAGGGCGGTCTACGGGATGTGTGGGCAACACAAGGGTTAAACTGATGTGGTTGAGGGTTTTTGTTCTTGTGCACACACTCCGCAACCCGGTTTTGGGGTCGCGACCCACCAGTTGAGAAACACTGCATTACAAGGTCCACATGACTTTTTTCAGTTCCCCCTTCTGAAACAGCATGAACAGGCGAATTGTGCTGCACTGAGTAAGAGCAAAGTACAACTGACGCTCATGCATCACATGTACTTTTACACCACATGTACTCTTACATCACATGTACTCTTACATCACATGTACTTTTACACCACATGTACTCTTACATCACATGTACTTGTACAAGACCAGACAGTTTTAACAAATGCTCTTTGTTTATGTAAAATTCTTGTTCCAATCCTTTCCTTGTGGTAATGGTGTTTAATGCTAACATTTTATTTGTTGTGATGAAAGGATTACCCCCCCTCCCCATGCGCGCGCACACACACACACACACACACACAACTTATACAATATGTACAGTACAGTATATACAGCATGTACAGTACAGTATATACAACATGTACAGTGCAGTATATACATCTACAGTATAGTATGTACAACATGTACATTACCATATATACAACATGTACAGTGCAGTATATACATGTACAGTATAGTATGTACAACATGTACAGTACGATGTATACAACATGTACAGTACAGTATATACACAATATACAGTACTATATATACAACATGTACAGTACAGTATATACAACGTACAGTATAGTATGTACAACATGTACAGTACAGTATATACAACGTACAGTATAGTATGTACAACATGTACAGTACGATGTATACAACATGTACAGTACAGTATATACACCATATACAGTACTATATATACAACATGTACAGTACAGTATATACAACGTACAGTATAGTATGTGCAACATGTATAGTACAGTATGTACAACATGTACAGTACAGTATATACAACGTACAGTATAGTATATACAACATGTACAGTACAGTATATACAACATGTGCAGTACAGTATATACAACATGTACAGTACAGTATATACAACATGTACAGTACAGTATATACAACATGTACAGTATAGTATATACAACATGTACAGTACAGTATATACAACATGTACAGTATAGTATGTACAACATGTACAGTATAGTATATACAACATGTACAGTACAGTATATACAACATGTACAGTACAGTATATACAACATGGTTGATTTATTTGACAGTGTTAAGTGTTCATTTAAATGACAGCCTGCAGAAAGAAACTGTTTTTATATCTGGATGTTTTGGGGTACAGTGCTCTGTAGCGCCTACCAGAGGGGAGGAGTTGGAACAGGTTGTGACCAGGGTGTGATGGGTCTGCAGTCATGTTGCCTGCCTGTTTCCTGAGTCTGGAGGTGTGTAAGTCCTGAATGGAGGGCAGGTTGGCACCAATGATTTTCTCTGCAGACCTAACTGTCCATTGTAGTCTGTTCTGTGCAGTGGTTAGCACAGTCACCTCACAGCAAGAAGGTCCTGGGTTCGAGCCCCGGGGTAGTCCAACCTTGGGGGTTGTCCTAGGTCATCCTCTGCGTGGAGTTTGCATGTTCTCCCCGTGTCTGCATGGGTTTCCTTCAGGTGCTCCGGTTTCCTCCCACAGTCTAAAGACATGTAGGTCAGGTGGATCGGCCATACTAAATTGTCCCTAGGTGTGAATGTGTGTGTGTGGGTGTGTGTGTGTGTTGGCCCTGTGATGGTCTGGAGGCCCGTCCAGGGTATCTCCCCGCCTGCCGCCCAATGACTGCTGGGATAGGCTCCAGCATCCCCGTGACCCTGAGAGCAGGATAAGCGGTTTGGATAATGGATGGATGGATGTAGTCTGTCCTGTCCTGTTTATTGCAGTGTGGAACTGAATCAGCAGTTACTGAGGCACACTGAACCTCTTGAGCTGGTGGAGAAAGTACATCTTCTGCTGGGCCTTTTTGATGATTGTGTCTATGTTGGATGCCCAGCTGAGGTCCTGGGAGATTGTAGAACCCAGAAATCTGTAGGTTTTCACCGTTGACACCATGCTGTTGAGTATGGTGTGTGTGTGTGGGAGGGGGAGACAGTGTAGGGGTGCTCCTCCTGAAGTCCACTGTTATCTCCTCTGTTTTGAGCGTGTTCAGCTCCAGGTTGTTATGGCCACACCAGAGGGCCAGCTGTTCAACCTCCCGTCTATATGCAGACTTGTCACCATCCCAGATCAGGCCAATGATGGTTGTGTCGTCCGCAAACCTCAGGAGTTTAACAGATGGGTCTCCTGAGGTGCAGTCATTCGTGTAGAGGGAGAAGAGTAGAGGGGAGAGCACACATCCCTGGGGGACGCCAGTGCTGATTGTCCGGGTGCTGGATGTGATTTCCCCCAGCCCCATCAGCTGCCTCCTGTCTGTCAGGAAGTGTTTAATCCACTGGCAGATGGGGGCTGGTACAGTAAGCCAGGTGAGTTTGGAGTGGAGGATATCTGGGACTATGGTGTTGAACGCTGAGCTGAAGTCCACAAAAAGGACCCTTGCGTATGTCCCTGGGGAATCGAGGTGTTGGAAGATATAGTGCAATACCATGTTGACTGCATCATCCACTGACCCGTTTGCTCGATAGGCAAACTGCAGGGGGTCAAGCAGGGGGCCTGTGATTTCCTTCAGGTGGGCCAACACCAGTCTCGAATGATTTCATAACCACAGACATTAGGGCCTGTAGTCATTTAATCCTGTGATAAGGGGTTTCTTGGGGACCAGAATGATAGTGGAGCACTTGAAGCAGGAGGGGACTTCACACAGCTCCAGTGATCTGTTGAACATCAGTGTGAAAATGGGGGCCAGCTGGTCAGCACAGACTTTCAGACAGGAGGGTTACTCGCCATCCAGGCCTGGTGCCTTCTTGGTGTTCTGTCTCTGAAAGAGCTGGCACACATCCTCAACATAAATCCTGAGAGTGGGTGCAGGTAGGGGGTCGGTGGGGAGGGGAGAGCGTCTGGCAGGGAGTGCAATTAGTTGTGTGTTGTGGCTGGAGAGGGTGAGGGGTGTGAAGGTGCACCTATCAAACCTGCAGTAAAACCCATTTAGGTCATCAGCCAGTTGATGGTTCCCTGCAGTGTGGGAGGGGGGATGGTCTCCTGTAGTTAGTAATGTCTTTCAAACCTCTCCAGACTGATGCTGGGCCATGGGCAGAAAATTTGTTTTTCAACTTGTCAGTGTAGCACCTTTTTGCCACTCTGATCTCCTTTGTGAGTGTATTTCTGCCTCGGTTGTACCAGATTCTATCTCCACTCCTGTAGGCTTCCCCTTTGGCTTGACGAACCTGCCTGTATTTTGCTGTGAACCAGGGCTTATTGTTGTTGAAGGTACAGAAGGTTTTGGTGGGCACACACATGTCCTCACAAAAGCTGATGTAAGATGTCACCGCGTCAGTAAGTTTGTCCAGGTCTGTAGATGCAGCCTCATAAACACTCCAGCCAGTGCAGTCAAGGCAGGCCTGGAGCTCCAGTTTTGACCCGTTGGTCCATTTCCTCACAGTTTTTGCAGATTTTTATCCCAAACTTTTGGACACACAACCACAACATGGATGTTGGTCTCTTAGAAAGGGAGAGTTCTGGCCCTGGATTGAATTTGTTTGTAAGCTAATTAATACCTCTCTGCAGCAAACCATTATATGTTGATGATCTTTTATTGTATTTAAGATTTAACGATTGTCCTGCGTGTTTGGTGGGACCTTCTCGTCTATGAATTATTATCTTGGGCTCTATCTTAGCAGGCTGTTTCATGCTAAATAACTGTTCCAAATCTGTAATACATGTCCAAGTACAACTTGAATAATTGTAAATGATTGTGTGGGAGGGATGCAAAAAATGTTCGCAAGTCTAGAAATTAATGCCACGAAAGCATAATGGGGGTGGGGAGGTGTTTGGTTGTTTACTCAGGAACGAAAAGCTCTATGACACATACTGTACATCCCAAATATGAGGTATTTTGGACAGGTGTGACTCTGACCTGTCTGTTATTTTCAGAGGACACCGCAACCCCTCCTTCTCTTTCCAACTCTTCCTCCTTGGGTGGAGGGGGAGTGGTTTGTCACAGTGATGATGGGGAGGGAGGAGGTGACATGTTCCTCCCAGGAGAGTCATGGAAGCCGGACGTCTGCACCAGCTGCGTGTGCTCGTCCGGGAGTATCCAGTGTTTTACTGAGAACTGCCCGCCTACGCCCTGCCCTCGACCGCTTCTGAGGAAGGGACAGTGCTGCTCCTACTGTCTGGGTGAGAAACCACACTTGTACACAAATTCACCAACGAAGGCTAGCCACACTCTTGTTTGTTGGTATGCATCATTTTTATTATGATCTCCTATGTCTTCCTCTTCACTTCACTGTACTGTCTATTCTGTGGCTGTCACATTTGTTCTCTGCTTCTGGGAAGAATGGCTGACATCCACAAATCACAGGACATGCATGGGACCTGTGCAGATGCTGGGTCTTAAATATCAAGTACATGTTTGATATGATCAGCGGGCGATGGGAAGGGGGTGGTTCATGAAACTTGTAAACTCCTTAGACGACAAGATACTCTTTACTGCTGTCTGTCCCAAGCCTCTGGTGCAGAATTCCCCACTGGTAGTGGGAATGTTTAAAACTGAGGATTGATAAGCTCTGCTACGCTATAGTATGCAACTAGTTTAACACACAACACCAGGAATAATGCTCGTCCTGCGCTATTTCTTGGGAAGGACCATAGGAGACCAGCTGAACTGGACTGATGCAGTAAACACCACCCATTTGGTTTTCTAATCAGGTCGAAATGAATAATGTTTTGAAAACAACTTCCCCCATCCTCGGCACACCATCCACTGGCCCAGACTTGAAGACGAGTCTGCACTGTCATCGTCATTTCAGACAGAATGTGTTATACAAAACGTAAGTTGGACCATATGTGGTGCTTACAGTGTTCGCAACTCCCCTTTTTTTCTGCAGATTCCCCCTCTCCCCCCAGGGCAGCAGCACCCCCAGTGTGCCATTTTAACGGTCGTCAGTATTCAGATGAGGAGCGCTGGGATATT
Organism: Lampris megalopsis; assembly: GCA_022114975.2. Classification (NCBI taxonomy): domain Eukaryota; kingdom Metazoa; phylum Chordata; class Actinopteri; order Lampriformes; family Lampridae; genus Lampris; species Lampris megalopsis. The sequence goes on from JAJHIY020000532.1 coordinate 221,292, forward strand.
GATGCCTGTACCCACTGTTACTGTCTGGCGGGACAGACGCTGTGCTCTACTGTTTCCTGCCCTCCCCTTAGTGTACCCTGTGAGAAACTGGTCACCAAGGAGGGGAACTGCTGTCCTGTATGCACAGGTAAATAAATAAATAAATATATTTACACAGGTAAAAAAACAATATATTTACACAAAGACGAAAAAATCTATCCCTCCATTATCCAAACCACTTATCCTGCTCTCAGGGTCACGGGGATGCTGGAACCTATCCCTGCATCTTGTATATTTCAGTTGGAAATTTACCACTTGCAATGTCATGTGTCCATACTGTTTACTCGGCGTGAAAAAAAAACATGAATGCTGTCTAATGTGTCATTACAGTGGTTTTGGTAAGCTAACATTAGCTAGCCAAGTGTAGGCAGGGTGGAGTGGGTGGAGAAGAGTGTCAGGAGTGATTTGTGACAGAAGGGTACCAGGAAGAGTTAAAGGGAAGGTTTACAAGATGGTTGTGAGACCAGCTATGTTGTATGGTTTGGAGACAGTGGCACTGATGAAAAGACAGGAGGTGGAGCTGGAGGTGGCAGAGTTGAAGATGATAAGATTTTCATTGGGAGTGATGAAGAAGGACAGGATTAGGAAGGAGTATATTAGAGAGACAGCTCAGGTTGGACGGTTTGGAGACAAAGCAAGAGAGACAAGATTGAGATGGCTTGGACATGTGTGGAGGAGAGATGCTGGGTATACTGGGAGAAGGATGCTGAATATGGAGCTGCCAGGGAAGAGGAGAAGAGGAAGGCCAAAGAGGAGGTTTATGGATATGGTGAGGGAGGACATGCAGGTGGCTGGTGTGACAGAGGACAGGAAGAGATGGAAACGGATGATCCGCTGTGGTGACCCCTAATGACAGCAGCCGACAGTAGTAGTAGTAGTAGTAGTAGTAGTAGTTGTTGTTGTAGTAACATTATCTAGCCAAGCTGGCTAGCAAAAAAAGTGGCTGATAGATGTCACAAGTTTTACATTTCAAATGTTGCTATAATGAATAAAAAACGTAAATTATATGAACAAATATCACATAATTACAAACCCAAATATGCATCAAAAAAGTAAATAAACACTTTTCCTTTCTCACCATGAGCTATGATTGCAAACATTTTTCATTCTGCTTTTTCTTGCTGATCAGATCAGCTCTGAAATGATATTCATGTCAGGCCAGATTGTGCCCGGGTGACGTCATCGCAATGCAATCGTGACAGCTCGCATTCCTGACATTCCTCTCTCGCTGTAGTTCGTAGAGTCGTGATATTGCAGGCAAAAGCAGGTTTAATGGTGTACTCCTTTTAGCTACATCGTACAGTACATGTGCAGGGTCACCTTTTATATTCGACTTGCAATTGTTTATATTAGGATATGATTTTCGAAAAGCACAAAAAAGCATACTTTTAAGCGTAAGTTCATCTACTGGTCGATCACCTTGTTAGCTAGCTAGCTAACGTTATGTAGCGTGGATGAGATTTTCAATACATATGTTCTCTAAACCTATTTTCTATTCAAATGAAACGTCCAATATTTGCTATTATATGTTTTTTGACATCAGTGACAAGGTAGCTAGGTAGCTAGCAACCCAAAAAAAAGGGCGATTGCATCGCGATGACGTCACCCAGACACATTTTCGCAGCCCGGACACAATTTGGCCTCTCCCTAGTCCTGAGTTGTTTTCAACACAGCGTGTCTTGTCCTGTGCCCTTCTTGGACATGGGGTTTAAGAGAAACTGACCAAACCAGTTATAATCATGTAATTGTGATGATAAACTTTGCTTTTGAATCAACTTTCAACAGAAAGTTACACAGTTCTGCACCACCAGGCAAAACAAACAAGTGAAATACGTAAATGTATCAAATAAAACATTTAGGTGAGCCAATTAAAGTTCCAGCTATAGGCAAAATAGATAAATACAAGATAATAACATAGATAAAATAGATAGAGGTAAAATAAGGCAATAAGAATAAAGCTGATTAAAAACCACCGAGAGTTGTGGAAATGCCTCACACTAAATCCATTTCAACAAGTGAAGCACATGTGCCGGCCTCAGTTTGCCAGGCAAGACGTTCCAAAGCCGCTCTTGCAAGCCTTCCCATGCCGGTAAATAGACAAACCCCACCACATCTGCCCACAAGGCTGAGCTAGTGCTAACAATATCAGGTCTGCTGTCAGGCCCGGGGCTAAGGCCATCTGGAGTACCCGTCACATCTAATGTAATCCTAGCCGATAGAAGCTGCTCTAAGTTACGGACACGTCTCTCTAGAAGAGACAACCTGTCTGTAACTGCGGAACAGTCGCAACACACCATCGTTTTAACGAGGCTGCTTTGACTGCAAATGCAGTAGAGCTAACTGCTAAGCTAGGCTAAGCTCGAAGCTAGTAACAAACCAGGAACGAGAGGCTGCCTACTAAACACAAGACTCGTTTGAGAAAGAAAACGAGGGAATCTAGCGATAACTGAAGTAAACACAGAAACTACTGAAAGCAGTAGGACAAATGAAAGAGATGGCGACGGGCGTGGGCGCAGGTCCATGAATACTGGGATGGCGTCCAGCGCTTTACCTGTGCCCCCGTCCATAGGGTGGTCGTGACAGGAAGTGACATCGGATGAAAAGTTTCGCCAAAGTATTATGCGGATTGACAGGGCCATTCCGGACTGGTCGAGGCCCAGGTTAACAACGGCCAGCATTGGTGCTGTGCCCTCCTCACAGGGTCCTGATGGAAGCTGTAAGACCTGCTGTAGTGACCCCTGAAAAACCGGGGAAAAGCTGAAAGAAGAAGAAGTAGGGCAAATGAAGAGGTTGGGGCAGAAAATAGGGAAGAGGTAGTAAAAGATCGAGTAGAGCAACTGCAGTAAGGGGACAAACGGCAGTTATCGATCTCACGAAGGCGGAAGCCGGAAACATCCGGCGGAGGTTTTTATGTCAGCGTGTGAACATGCAAAGGCAAGTTTTCTCTGTGAGGATGCGTTTATTCATGCTTTCGAAGCTTCGTTTAACCCTGCAGGAACTTCTTCAGCATTTAGCTAAATCCTAAAAAAATACTGGATGCAAATAAAGCATTTTGTGTGTGTGTGTGTGTGTGTGTGTGTGTGTGTGTGTGTGTATGTGTGTGTAGAGACGCACTCTCCAACCAATGTACCAATCGAGAAGACAGACCAGATGACTAACAGAAAACAAGCCTCTAATACCTGGGACCACTCTTCCCACAGCCCCAACGACTTGCTGCATTTCAGAGGTACACACACACATACACACACACACACACACACACACACACACATACAGACATTTGTTATAGAGGGTTTTTGCCAGTAACTCTCTGTAAGCTCTGTCTTTATGCTCAGTAAGCCAGGTAAGAAAGTCGCAGAAAGTGGAGTCAGTTCATGCTGACGTGACGTTTACTGGCAGAGACGTTTCATCACTTTAGACAACTGATGAAACGTTTCTGTCAGTAAACGTCACGTCAGGATCAACTGACTCCACTTCCTGTGGTCTTTCTCCTTCATCTGAACAATGTGCGTCGAGATTCTGTCAAGATGTGGTTCAGCTGGGATACATTTTCACCCAGCACCACAACATGTCTGCTGTGATGTAACGACCGCGGATGACTAGACTCGCTAGCCCTCTGCTAACGGGTCGGACCCTTTAGTCGGCTGGTTAACGTAGTCGCCCGTGGTGCGGGAGACACGGGTTCGCGTCCCGGCTGTGGCGGTTCCCGGCTGCCCCCCCCCAACCAAATTCGCTACATTGGTGTCAGAAGTGGGATGGGGAGACCGTGAGGCCATCAGAAGTGCATGCGCCCAGAAGCGTGAGGTAGTTGATATGCTGAAGTGTGGGGACGCGCTTCCCGAAGGAGAAGGGGGTGGGGGTGGGGGGGGTAGTGCCCGATGGCCTCACCGTCCCACTTCTGACACCAATGTAACGAATTCAGCCAGCCCAGGAATTCGGCAGCCCGGGAACCGCCGCAGCCGGGACACGAACCCGGATCTCCCGCACGCACCACGGGTGACAACGTTAACCAGTCAACTAAGGGGTCTGAACCGTTAGCCAAGGGCTAGCGAGTCTTCATCCGTGTACATTACACTACCCCCCCCCCTTTCGGGATGCGCATCCTCGCGCTTCAGCATATCAGTTCCCTCACGCTTCTGGGCGCACACACTTCCGATGGCTTCACGGTCTCACCATTCCACTTCTGACACCAATGTAGTGAATTCGGGGCGGGGGGGGGGCAGCCCAGGAACCCCCACAGCTGGGACGCGAACCCGTGTCTCCCGCACCACGGGTGACTGTTACCCAGTTGACTAAAGGGTCCGACCCGTTAGCCGAGGGCTAGCGAGTCTATTCATCCATGGTCGTTACAATTCCCTTCTTATTCCAACACAAATATTGTGTGCTTTTGACCTACCCTCATCATATCCACTTCCTTTCATATGGAAAAGTGTGCCGGAGAACAGGTTCCCCTTAAACACTGACGTTAATCAGCCCAAATGTGTCTCTGCAGCTGCGGCCGTGGCTCCAGTAATCAGATCCAAGTGCATCATGGGTGCATTTACACCTGCATTTTGTACCATGTTAGTCCATTAAACTGCAACTCGGGGACCCAGGGTGCCTGATTCTTCACGACTGATCAGAATTTAAGTTGCCCTGGTGGATACAGTCGGCCGTCGGTCAGAGCTGCCAGGCTGACGTTCGTCATGCTTTAGCTCTTTTTCTGCATACAGTCGGTGGAGGGTCTTATTTGTCTTAGAAAGGGTTTTTTTAACATGAATATTGAGTTTCATGTTACATTGAAAAACAGATCCTCATTAAAACATATTCTAAGGTCACAGTAATAAGACGTAAGAATTGACCCTTCGATAAGGCCCGCCCCCTTAGTTACTGTTGCTAAGTCCGTCAAGCTTTAACATTATTTTACGGTTGATAAAAGTAATTACTTACCTTGGAGCGGACAAAGCTGTGCTTGTTGATCTTTGAGCGGTTCAACTGGATTTGAGTAGGTCCACATAGCTCGATCCACAGCCTACACTTTTCAGGGTTTGATTTTGGTTTTGGAAAGGGAAAAAACGTACCTCTCCTTCCGACCTCTCCAGGTAACGAGGGTCACTGTTACGAGTGGCCCCGGCACACCGTTTAACCATAACTAGCTAAAAGGCCACAAAACCAGCTCGAAAATGAAGAAAATCTGAAACTTTTGCATCGGAGTCAACAGAGCGCCGCCGTGAAAGTGCCGGACCTCTGTCGGAGTCTGTCCTATGCTGAGCTGTGACTGGCCAGTCTGCATTTCAGGGCGTGGCTTAGCGAAGGGTCAGTTGTGTTACAGGATGGACTTTGTTCTTTAATCGGACATGAAAACACTCTGAGTGTAGTCTAGACCTCATTGTCCACATCGGTTGCATTAGTTGGAAACCACGGTGAGCGTATAGTCATACATATAGTCATACATATAGTCATGCATATAGTCATACATATAGTCATACATATAGTCATACATATGTCATACATATAGTCATGCATATAGTCATACATATGTCATACATATAGCCATACATATAGTCATACATATGTCATACATATAGCCATACATATAGTCATACATATGTCATACATATAGTCATACATATAGTCATACATATAGTCATGCATATAGTCATGCATATAGTCATACATATAGTCATACATATAGTATGGCATACATATAGTTATACATATACTCATACATATAGTCATGCATATGTCATACATATGTCATACATATACTCACACATATAGTATGGCATACATATAGTTATACATATACATATACTCATATAGCCATACATATACTCATACATATGTCATACATATAGTCATGCATATGTCATACATATACGTCATACATATACTCACACATATAGTATGGCATACATATAGTTATACATATAGTCATACATATAATCATACATATGTCATACATATAGTCATGCATATGTCATACATATGTCATACATATACTCACACATATAGTATGTCATACATATAGCCATACATATACTCATACATATGTCATACATATACTCATATATATAGTCATACATATAGTATGTCATACATATAATCATACATATACTCATACATATGTCATACATATAGTCATGCATATGTCATACATATAATCATACATATGCTCATACATATAGTATGTCATACATATAGCCATACATACACTCATACATATGTCATACATATACTCATATAGTCATACATATAGTATGTCATACATATAATCATACATATACTCATACATGTCATACATATACGCATACATATAGTTATAAATATAGTATGTCATACATATAGCCGTACAAATAATCATACATATGTCATGCATAGTCATACATATAGTCGTATGTATAGTCATACATATAGTATGTAATACATGTAGTCATATAGTATGTCATACATAATTCAAGCATACGTCTTGTGTATGACGTGTACTATGGTCTGTTTCACTTCTGGACCTGCCTCCAGTACATCCTATTTTTTGGGGGGGGGGTGTTTCCCCCTTTTCTCCCCAATTGTATCCGGCCAATTACCCCACTCTTCTGAGCCGTCCCGGTCTCTGCTCCACCCCCTCTGCTGATCCAGGAGGGCTGCAGACTACCACATGCCTCCTCCCATACATGTGGAGTCACCAGCCGCTTCTTTTCACCTGACAGTGGGGAGTTTCACCAGGGGGGCGTAGCACGTGGGAGGATCACGCTATTCCCCCAGTTCCCCCTCCCCCAGAACAGGCGCCCCGACCGACCAGAGGAGGCGCCAGTGCAGCAAACAGGACACACACCCACATCCGGCTTCCCCCCTGCAGACACGGCCAACTGTGTCTGTAGAGATGCCCGACCAAGCTGGAGGTACCACGGGGATTCGAACTGGCAATCCCCGTGTTGGTAGCCAACAGAATAGACCGCCACACCACCCACACACCCGAGTACATCCTATCCCTGATGAATGTAAAAACTGCTCACTGAAGGACAAGTGAATGTCTGCATTACTGACACCCCACAGTTAAGACACAGGACTCAGGGGTTGACGAGAGGTAAGAGGACTAACAGGACGTAGGAAATACTCACAGGAAGGAGGTCCTGACACGTGTTGTCAGGGTCCCATTTACAGCAGACGTTCATTTCTGTCTCTTCCTCCAGGTGACATGAGTGGCCTCCAAATGCCCTTCCTGTCTGGCTCAGCGGGGGCGGATTCAGGATCAGGGGGAGAACAGGGACTGGCTGCTGCCACGGTGATGTGGGTGGTACTTCCTCTACTGCTCCTCCTGCTCCTGCTCATCTCTGCTCTCCTCTACACCTCCCACAGGAGACACTGGCTGCCGCTACAGTGCAAGGTACACACACATCCGTGATTGCACAGTTCACAATAAAGTATTTGGTGTGCATGTAAAACAGTATTTTTAGACCTCCTCGCTGCTTTAGATGAGTATTCTCTTTTGATGCTCCTCCCTGATTGGTCCATGCAAGGGGGAGTTCCACCCATCGTCACTGGTGGACCAATCACGGCTGACTGGAGTGAAACGTGTCACTTCCTTCCATGGATGGTATTAGTTTCGTGTTAATGAACCAGAGTGTTGTCTATATGAGAGAGTCTGAGATGACCACTTTAACCACACCGCTGGTGTCTCCAGATAGGTGAGAAGTGCTTAAGACCCTATGCTCTGTCCGTCTCTCCCCAGGCCCAGTGCCTGAACAACCAGCTTTTCTCCGGCCTCGGCCCCAAAGTCCCCCTGGCTGCAGGCCTGGCTTCACCGGAGGACCACAGTCTGTCCCCCCTGCAGCACCGGAACCAGCCGGACCACCCGCGGGTCTTGCGCATCGCCGAACCAGAGCCCCGGTTCAGCGGCTACTACAGCATGAAGAAAAACAACCTGAACCAGGACGCCTTCTACAGCACGCCGTGAGGGGGCGGAGACTGAGAGGAGCGCCGCCGCGGTACACGCAAACGGATCTTTCTGCACGTATATGCACACGGACCGATGGAAACGCACTTAAACATACGGACATCAGCACACACACACACTCGCACACACAATATATACACCACAGCACTGTCCTTATCCTGCTCCGGCCTCAGACCCACTTCCTGAGAGACAGAGAGAGAGACACGCACCTATGTAGACCGGTATGGACACACACCACCTAGCAAGCCTAGTGACTCCTGACTGGGTTCCAACTGAATTATCCACGACTGGCTGAGATTTGATCAACATCTAAAGGGGGAATCTGGCTATTGATCGGTATTGATCGGTATTGATGGGTATTGATTTCGCATGATCAGGCGACCACGGCGTCTCCGCTGCGTGGCTCAGCAAATGGCCTCGCCCCGACGCCCATTACTCACACACGTATGCACGCACCTAAACGGGCGGATGGACCCACCGAGTCGTAGGAGAGCACATTGCCATGACAACCATCACACGGCAGTCATTACCATGACAACAGAGCTACACGACGACACGCCGGTCCAAGTGATCAGCACACGTCAAAAGACTCGAAACTTAATAGGGGAGGTGGGGAGTCGCACCGTTTACCTCTTCTCTCTTTCACTCCGGCGATCACGTCCTCGCCGCGCTTCAAGGCGGGGCTGGTTCTGGGGGGCGGGGGTCTCCGGCAGGGCTGGTTTTGGGGGGCGGGGGTCTCCGGCAGGGCTGGTTCTGGGGGGCGGGGGTCTCCGGCGGTTAAGATGCCAGCCGTTCTTTAGTGTCGAGGACAGGAAGAACCGCAGCAGGGTGGAGCTGGATGCAGCACCGCCCGCACACGTCAGGCCCACACCCCCCCTCCCCCCGCCCCCACACCACCCCCCCCACACACACACACCTGCGACGCACAACCTGGACGCTGGGGTGGAAAAGACTGAGAGAAGACAAGAGCGGACTGGGGGAAAGAGGGAATGGTGGACTTGGAACTCTGGATGTGGACCCATTCCCCTCCCTTGTCTAAAGCAAACAAGAGTTTTTTCTCATTCTCTTGAAAGCCTCTCTAGCGGACAAGTGGTGTTTTATCCTATTACTCTCTCTCTCTCTCTCTCTCCATCTCTCTCTCCATCTCTCTCTCTCTCTCTCTTTCTCTCTCGCTCTCTCTCTCCCTCTCTCTCTCTCTCTCTCTCTCTCTCTCTCTCTCTCTCTCTCTCTCTCTCTCTCTCTCTCTCTCTCTTCATCTCTCTCCATCTCTCTCTCTCTCTCTCTCCATCTCTCTCTCTCTCTCTCCATCTCTCTCTCTCTCTCTCTTCATCTCTCTCCATCTCTTCTCTCTCTCTCTCTCCATCTCTCTCTCTCTCTCTCTCCATCTCTCTCTCTCTCCATCTCTCTCTCCATCTCTCTCTCTCTCTCCATCTCTCTCTCTCCATCTCTCTCCATCTCTCTCTCTCTCTCCATCTCTCTCTCCATCTCTCTCTCCCTCTCTCTCTCTCCATCTCTCTCTCTCTTTGTCTCTCTATCTCTCTCTCTCTCTCTCCATCTCTCTCTCCAGCTCTCTCGCTCTCTCTTCGTCTCTCGCTTTCTCCATCTCTCTCGCTCTCTGTTCATCTCTCTCTCCATCTCTCTCTCTCTCTCTCTCTCTCTCTCTCTCTCTCTCTCTCTCTCTCTCTCTCACTCTCTCCATCTCTCTCCAGCTCTCTCGCTCTCTCTTCGTCTCTCGCTTTCTCCATCTCTCTCGCTCTCTGTTCATCTCTCTCTCTTCGTCTCTCGCTCTGTCTCTCATTCCGTCTCTCGTTCTCTCTCTCCATCTCTCTCTCCGTCTCTCTCGCTTGCTCTTCGTCTCTCGCTGTCTCTCGTTCTCTCTCCCTTTGTCTCTCTCTCCGTCTCTCTCGCTCTCTCTTCGTCTCTCATTCCGTCTCTCGTTCTCTCTCTCTCTGTCTCTCTCGCTCTGTCTCTCTTTCAACTGGATCACTTGGTTTCTTTCATCACATGGTGAGATGTCTAACTCATGTTCTTGGGGTCGGGCAGACACACACACACACACACACACACACACACACACACCTCAAAACACGATCAAACGGCCATTCTGGTTGGACAAATTGTTAATCCCATGATGTTTAATGATGCAATCACCTTACACATCTCTTCACTTCCGGGGTTCTTCTGTCTCGTGGGGACGTCTCCGTGTCTTGTCGGGACGTCTCTGTGTATAGCGCCGCCCTCAGGCTGGCTCACATGGACGCGGCCGGGCAGCGTTTGTGCGGCTTGTAAATCTGCATGGTTGTGCATGTGCCTTGAGCTGTATCACTGAAAGACTCGACCAGTCCAAATCTTCATGATGAGAACGTTCATTTAGCTCTCGTCGCCAGGCAACGAGCCCCCGCCTGGCCGGAGTGACGGAGCGCGGCCCATCGTTTTGTCCCCGCAGGGCGTAGCTGCTGGTTCGCTGGACACTAAACGAAGGGTGGGGGTTCCTTCCTGTCACAGCTCTGTCAGACATATGGCTCTTGGTTTATGACACATGCACACATGTAAGGAGCGTGGTGGCCATCCAGGACTGGAGTCAGCTCACGCCGACGGCTCAGTCCACCTGCAAGTGGTGTCAAATAACTTTCTACGGATATCGCTTTCATCCTCCGTCGTTTCCTAATAAGCTACAAATGACAAAATTTGAGTTCTAAAATGATATTAACGTTTGATTTCTGAAGGAAATCCACTTCCTTAACTGATTCGAATTGAAAGTTATTTGAAGCCAGCCCTTTTGACGTGTAAAAATGTTTTCTTTTTTTTTTGTTTGTTTGATTATCGTTATTGTTTCTTTAAGTTAAATGTATTTATGAAAGAAAGATGCTGTTTTAATTGAAACTGATGAGAACAAGAGCACTTGTTTGATATACGACTCGGAGAGAAGCAGAGGAAGGGGCTCAGGTCTTCCTCACTAAGCACAGTTAGCAGGTTAGCAGGTTAGTTTGAGGCTCAACCAGAGCTGCAGAGCTGCAGGGTTGCAGAGCTGCGGGGCTGCAGGGTTGCAGAGCTGCAGGGTTGCAGAGCTGCAGGGTTGCAGAGCTGCGGGGCTGCAGGGTTGCAGAGCTGCAGGGTTGCAGGGCTGCGGGGCTGCAGAGCTGCAGGGTTGCAGAGCTGCAGGGTTGCAGAGCTGCAGAGCTGCGGGGCTGCAGAGCTGCATGGTTGCAGAGCTGCGGGGCTGCAGAGCTGCGGGGCTGCAGAACTGCATGGTTGCAGAGCTGCATGGTTGCAGAGCTGCAGGGTTGCAGAGCTGCATGGCTGCGGGGCTGCAGGGTTGCAGAGCTGCATGGCTGCAGAGCTGCGGGGCTGCAGAGCTGCAGGGTTGCAGAGCTGCAGGGCTGCAGGGTTGCAGAGCTGCAGGGTTGCAGAGCTGCAGGGGCTGCAGGGTTGCAGAGCTGCATGGTTGCAGGGCTGCAGAGCTGCATGGCTGCAGAGCTGCGGGGCTGCAGAGCTGCGAGGCTGCAGGGTTGCAGAGCTGCATGGCTGCAGAGAAGGGTAACGTCAGGCTTCTGAAAAAAAAGATGTACAAAAAGCTGCATTGTCACCAATCTATTCCCTGGGAAAGGATTTCATTTGGACTCCAGTGCACAGGGTGCAAGGAGGATCTCACACCTGGCGAGTTTGGTTAGAGGCCTTTAACTAATGCCTTGTTCTGTCTATCAGACGCACACGTGTGAGCCTGCAGAGCCTCGTGTAACCACAAGTCCTGGTTCACAGCACTCCATTCCGGTAACCTATTAATGGGTCTGTCTCTTTATGTATTTACACTATCTGCAGTTCCCCTCCGGCGCTAGTTTTTGTGTTGCTTATATTTAGTCTTGAGTTATTTGTTCTTTTAGGGAGAAATGTGCCGCCTCGATTCTGTCCATGTTTAGCGTGGTGGGCTGTTGGTTTTCGACACCACCCCTTCACATAAGCACGTGCACGCTGTGTGTTGCAGCGCCACCTTCCATGACGCCGAGTCGCCACGATCGCCATGGGTCGGTTCTGTGTAAGCCAGTACCACACATGTAAGAGGGACTCCGTCAGGTTGCTTTGCGAGACAGGGCCCTGAGGGCACAGCTGTAGTATTGGAACCTGTCCCAGACCCCCCAGCCTGAAGACCGGTCTGAGAGTCTGCTCTTCGGCTCTGACTTCGCTCACTACCGCTGTGCTGCACATGTGTGGTGTCACATTTCTACCCGAGATCTACTCCGATAAGCTCAAACGTGACTGTAGATATTGCAACTGCTCTTTTTTTATGATTCCTTTCTGCCCACTGCTCAAAGCCACCGTTTACTTTCACCTCAGTTACATGTTTCAAAGGTTGTGTGAGATGGGATCGATCCATCTGCAGTATGATTTATGTTCAGATATTAATCACTAAGGTTTTAACGTCTCATAGAGCAAACTCGGATGTTTCTTAAATAATCAGTTCCTTCATGCAAATTGTATGTCAAGGCTTGCTCTTGGAGCGGCCCTTGATGGATATCTAATAAAAGACAACAATCTACAAAACCTCATTTCACCAGGCTGCTTTACACGTGTCTGTGATTGCACACAGTTGCAGTTCAGCTTCCTCGTCGTGTGTGTTGGAGTCCAGCATGGATGTTTGAGCAGTCACATGTGCAAGTCCAGGGATGGGAAGCTGAACCGGGAGCCCTGCAGAGAGACGGGTCCCAGTTTGTTTAAAACATGGCGCTCTGACCAACAACAACAAAAGGGGGGGGGGGCAGATGTCGTGCCGCAGCAGATGATCCTGGTCTCCATCCAGCTGATGAGTTTAATGGGTCAGTGTGTCAATCATGTCTTATAACCCAGGTCTGAGAGGGGACTTCTGGGAAAGGCTGAAACAATGACTTCCATCTCTCTCTCTCTCTCTCTCTCTCTCTATATATATATATATACACTAGAAGAACCCCGCTACAATGTAGCGGTGTGGTTATCCACCCGTCTAAATCTCCCTCCTCTTCATCCTGCCAGCTAACCGCCTTCCCCCTGCCCCTAAACCCCCCCCCACTCCAACTCCCTCCCCCCAAATGCTCAGAATCATCTGAAATGCTGAGAAAAGTGGTTTTTAGCCATTTTTAGAAAATGCATATTTTGCATAATTATGCATAATTATTATACTTATTTTAATGTTCTGCTATTTTTCTGGTCCTCTCTGGAACAATACCTACCACCTCCAAAAAAAAATGAGGATCATAAGTGCATTTTTGCAAAAATGCATATATTTTGCATAATGCCAAAACATTTCTGTCCCAGAAAATTTTTTTTATATAGGTGAAAAAATCAAAGATGCTCAGAATCACCTGAAATGCCGAGAAAAGTGGTTTTTAGCCATTTTTAGAAAAATGCATATTTTGCATAATTATGCATAATTATGCATAATTTTAACTTTCTGGGATTGTTCCCTTACTCTCCGAGACAATACCTACCACCTCCAAAAAGAATTAGGATCATAAGTGCTTTAGTTTTCGGTCCCGCTATCTACACTAACTAACACACACACACACACACACACTAACACCACACACACACACATTACGAAAATATGAGTGTGTGTGTGTGTGTGTATGTGTGTGTGTGAGGGTGAGTCAGGGCTCACGATTTGGATTGAGTGCGACACAGTGGACGCCTTGGTGAGCGAGAGCCAAACCAGCCTGGCAGTTGTCTTGTTCGTTTATTTTAGGAATCAGGCCCAAACATTTTGTCGTTATCAAGGCACGTATTCAAACGTAATGCAAGTGCAAGCGTGCCAACCACACGCTGCGCCATCTTTTCTTGTTGTGTAACGCGCCCGCTTTACTTTAAACTTCCAAAACTACCAGAATAATCAAGGCGGTCATTTTGACCGTTTTGGGATTTTCAAAGTTTAATAACTGTGAAAGAAAAAAAGATACAGACCCGCCGCTCCCTGAACGCTCTTAAAATTGCATAGATTCGCATTAAAATGAGTTTTAGATCAATTGCACAAAAAAGTTATGAGATCTGCCTGAAACGACCATGAGCGGTCAAAATGACCGCGCGTAATTTGCGCGTCATCGTGTGCGCTATGACGTGCGTCGTCGCGTCATTTCCTTCGCAACTTCCAGTTTTGTTTTTTTAAACAAATTTTATTTATAAATTGCGAGATTAAACAACATCCACCAGTCAACAGCAGTATATAGAGACATGTGTGCCAGGGCTCATAGGCCTCGTTACTGCGGTACTGACACGCGCTGCACGGCGGCCATAGGCCTCGTTACTGCGGTACTGACACGCGCTGCACGGCGGCCATAGGCTTCGTTACTGACACGCGCTGCACGGCGGCCATAGGCCTCGTTACTGCGGTACTGACACGCGCTGCACGGCGGCCATTTTACATTGTTTGAAAAATAGTATTAAAAGTTGTTACAATGTTACTTTTGGTGTCAGTGGTTTGCTGACAGACACACTAGCATATGTAATGCATTAATATCTCAATTAACTATTTATCTTGACAGAATATTGAGTTTAAAAACCGGCGGTCATTTTGACCGCCTATGGTCATTTTGGGTAAGAGTGAAATTCCGGTCGTTCCAGTCTACTGTTAATAACACCATCTCGCGAAATGGGGAACCGGGAAGACCGGATCGAACGACTCGGAATTCGATCTAGTATCGTCCCACCCCTAATACACACACACACACACACACACACACACACACACACACACACACACACACACACACACACACACACACATGTATATAGCTCTCATTGAAAAACAGATTGATATTGTTTGGCCTCCTCCTGCAATTTAAAGTTGCAACATTCTTCACTTATTCTCACATTTCTCACAAATATTACGAGGCTCCCAGTTTTGACCAACAAACAAAACTCTGGCATCCCTGAGAAAAGCTGTGAGGTGGAAGACTTCCTACCGCTCTGCGAGTCTGGCAGGCACGCAGAGCAGAGACCTCGAGTCCGCCAACGCTACTTTTTACACCCGCTTTCAAACAAGCCTTGCTCTGTTGCTGCCGATCCAGACCAAAACCAGCCAGCCAGTCTGGTCGGTCTGACTCAGAGCAAAACAAGTCAGCCAGTCTGGTCGGTCTGACTCAGACCAAAACCAGCCAGCCAGTCTGGTTGGTCTGACTCAGACCAAAACCAGTCAGCCAGTCTGGTCGGTCTGACTCAGACCAAAACCAGCCAGCCAGTCTGGTCGGTCTGACTCAGACCAAAACCAGTCAGCCAGTCTGGTCGGTCTGACTCAGAGCAAAACCAGCCAGCTAGTCTGGTCGGTCTGACTCAGACCAAAACCAGCCAGCCAGTCTGGTCACTCTGAGTCAGAGCAAAACCAGCCAGCCAGTCTGGTCGGTCTGACTCAGAGCAAAACCAGTCAGCCAGTCTGGTCAGACCAAAACCAGCCAGCCAGTCTGGTCGGTCTGACTCAGACCAAAACCAGCCAGCCAGTCTGGTCGGTCTGACTCAGACCAAAACCAGTCAGCCAGTCTGGTCGGTCTGACTCAGAGCAAAACCAGTCAGCCAGTCTGGTCGGTCTGACTCAGAGCAAAACCAGCCAGCCAGTCTGGTCGGTCTGACTCAGAGCAAAACCAGCCAGCCAGTCTGGTCGGTCTGACTCAGAGCAAAACCAGTCAGCCAGTCTGGTCAGACCAAAACCAGCCAGCCAGTCTGGTCGGTCTGACTCAGACCGAAACCAGCCAGCCAGAGCTGGTCGGCCTGTCAGGATGGACATCCATCAGCAACCCACCCACTAAAGCAGTCCGTAGTTCAGTAAATGAATGATGGTGACATTTTATCCTCTGAATATTTTTCTATTCGGTAGCAGCAGCAAACCCCTTAGCAGATGGTTAATATCTTAATAAGCTACTTCATTAAGTATTGTTTTAGATACTTTGGTCTCACCCGCCCACTAAAGCAAATCAGCCTGAAAAATAAGACGAAAGGTTGAAAAAAAATTCTAATTTAATGTAATAAACTTAATTTATCACGTCAATATGAAAAGGAAAGACCTTTTTTCCTGTGTTGCCTAATGGAAGTTACTGGAAAAGCCTTTACGGCAGTGGAGCGGCCGGCACACCGTGTCCCAGGCCCTCAGCTTGTCCAGACCTGCACACCGTGTCCCAGACCTGCACACCGTGTCCCAGGCCTGCACACCGTGTCCCAGGCCCTCAGCTTGTCCAGGCCTGCACACCGTGTCCCAGGCACCCAGCTTGTCCAGGCCTGCACACCGTGTCCCAGGCACTCCGCTTGTCCAGGCCTGCACACCGTGTCCCAGGCACCCAGCTTGTCCAGGCCTGCACACCGTGTCCCAGGCACCCAGCTTGTCCAGACCTGCACACCGTGTCCCAGGCACCCAGCTTGTCCAGGCCTGCACACCGTGTCCCAGGCCCTCGGCTTGTCCAGGCCTGCACACCGTGTCCCAGACACCCAGCTTGTCCAGACCAGCACACCGTGTCCCAGGCACTCAGCTTGTCCAGACCTGCACACCGTGTCCCAGACCTGCACACCGTGTCCCAGGCACCCAGCTTGTCCAGACCTGCACACTGTGTCCCAGGCACCCAGCTTGTCCAGACCTGCACACCGTGTCCCAGGCACTCAGCTTGTCCAGACCTGCACACCGTGTCCCAGGCACCCAGCTTGTCCAGGCCTGCACACCGTGTCCCAGGCCCTCAGCTTGTCCAGACCTGCACACCGTGTCCCAGGCCCTCAGCTTGTCCAGACCTGCACACCGTGTCCCAGGCACCCAGCTTGTCCAGACCTGCACACCGTGTCCCAGGCACCCAGCTTGTCCAGACCTGCACACCGTGTCCCAGACCTGCACACCGTGTCCCAGGCACCCAGCTTGTCCAGACCTGCACACCGTGTCCCAGACCTGCACACCGTGTCCCAGGCACCCAGCTTGTCCAGGCCTGCACACCGTGTCCCAGGCACTCAGCTTGTCCAGGCTTGCACACCGTGTCCCAGGCCTGCACACCGTGTCCCAGGCACCCAGTTTGTCCAGGCCTGCACACCGTGTCCCAGGCACCCAGCTTGTCCAGACCAGCACACCGTGTCCCGGGCACTCAGCTTGTCCAGACCTGCACACCGTGTCCCAGGCACTCAGCTTGTCCAGACCAGCACACCGTGTCCCAGGCACTCAGCTTGTCCAGGCCTGCACACCGTGTCCCAGGCACCCAGCTTGTCCAGACCTGCACACCGTGTCCCAGGCACCCAGCTTGTCCAGACCAGCACACCGTGTCCCAGGCACCCAGCTTGTCCAGACCAGCACAACGTATCCCAGGCACTCAGCTTGTCCAGACCAGCACACCGTGGCCCAGGCACTCAGCTTGTCCAGGCCTGCACACCGTGTCCCAGGCACTCAGCTTGTCCAGACCAGCACACCGTGTCCCAGGCTTGTCCAGAAGCTGCTGAAAGGAAATGACGAGGTCAAGCCACCCTGAACCTGAAACGTGTGGTGCAAAGCTAGAAGACGAGCTGACGGGACATCTCACACCCCCAGCTGCTGCCCTCCACATCCTGCAGACAGGTGTGTGGAGAGCAGAGATGATGACCCGGATGTACAGACGCTGACTTTAGAACAGGACAAGACAGCAGCTCTTGAGGTTGGTTGGATGAATAATAATGATAATGTTGGTGATGGACTGCAGGTAAATCCCTCCGCGGCCATGCGGGCGGCTGGGTTGTTTAGTCCCTGTGTCGTTTGTTTTGTTTTCTGTCCAGCACTATGAATATGAATAAAGGATTTGTAGCAGCTGGTGGTGCACGGTGGTGTCAGGCGTTTGACTGGAGAAAGTGTTGATGAGAGGTCAAACAAGGCTCTCAACACTCCCACTGCGGGTGGAGGTTGCGACCCCGTAGCAACCTGCCCTGAACACGACTCATGTATTTAGCTTCTTTCAAAAATCCTAGAAGTTTGTTTTGCAGATTTGCTGTAATTTCATAGTTTATTATTCAGTGCAGTTTGTCGTGTCTGAGTGTCCTCTGGGCAAGCGCTGGTCGGAAGCGTCTCAATGCTGTCTCATTCGTCTTTTACTTACGTTAACGTGCCGCGTCATGTTGCGTCGCGCTGCGTCACGCTGCGTCATGTTGCGTCGTGCTGCGTCGCGCTGCGTCGTGCTGCGTCATGATGCGTCATGTTGCGTCGTGCTGCGTCATGTTGCGTCGTGCTGCGTCATGTTGCGTCGTGCTGTGTCATGTTGCGTCGTGCTGCGTCACGCTGCGTCGTGTTGCGTCGTGCTGCGTCGCGCTGCGTCACGCTGCGTCGTGCTGCGTAGCGCTGCGTCGTGCTGTGTCATTTTGCGTCGTGCTGCGTCACGTTGCGTCGTGCTGCGTCACGCTGCGTCGTGCTGTGTCATTTTGCGTCGTGCTGCGTCACGTTGCGTCGTGCTGCGTCACGCTGCGTCGTGCTGCGTCACGCTGCGTCGCGCTGCGTCATACAGTGCCCGACCTCACTAACGCTTAAAGAGCGTTTCAGGTCCAGGTAAAGATGCTTCTGGGGCTGCGTTTAAGTCCGTGTTGTCCTTCTAGGCCGCTGATAGTGTGCAACGTGATCGCTTAGGTGAGACCGGAAGAGGTCATGTTTCGGTATCTCGGACTGCTCAGTCTGCTGAAGAGCACAGGGCAGGTCATCGTGGTTCTTGATGCATTGCCAGCTGTAAAATGGATGTTCTGCAGAGGACCGAGCGATAAGATCCCGTGTACTGCTGCTGGTCTTCTAGGAAGTACAGTATCCGCAACGCCGCCCTTCTGCTCCCTCCCTTCTTCTCCACCAGGTGCAGCTGTCATTTCACCAGCAGCCTCCACCACCTGCCCCACAGGCAGCACCGCCAAGCCACCCCTGAAAACCGGGTTTGTGTGTGGGTACGTAGACAGGTGTGAGTTAGAAAAGTGGGGAGCAGCCGTCCATTGAGTGGACTGGCTGAAACGGGTGGCACCCTATTCCATTGCCTACCAACACAGGGCTCGCCGGTTCGAATCCCCGTGTTTCCTTGGTCGGGCGTCTGTACAGACACAATTAGTCGTGTCTGCGGGTGGGAAGCCGGATGTTGGTATGCGTCCTGGTCGTTGCACTAGCGCCTCCTCTGGTCGGTCGGGGACTGGGGGGAATAGCGTGATCCTCCCACGCGCTACGTCCCCCTGGTGAAACTCCTCACTGTCAGGTGAAAAGAAGCGGCTGGCGAGTCCACATGTATGGGAGGAGGCACGTGGTGGTCTGCAGCCCTCCCCGGATCAGCAGAGGGGGTGGAGCAGCGACCGGAACAGCTTGTAAGAGTGGGGTAATTGGCCAAGTACAATTGGAGAGAAAAGGGGGGAAACCCCCCCCCAAAAATAATCCACAGCAAGGATGAGCGATACCACAGACTGTCTTTTCGGTCCGATACGAAGTACTAGTAAGGGTAGTGTCCCGATACCAAGACCCTGGCGTTAGTATAGAATAATTCCCAAAGATCAGACTTCTCTATTTTGTTTCAGTTTTTCAAAACAGCAGTGACCAGCTGCTGGTATAAGATTGGCTCAGATCCTGACACAAAACTGATACCTGGTGGTGTTCCAGGTTCACCCAACATCGTGGCTCTAAACAGGAGACAGCCGTGGAATATTTGATTTATTTAAAGTAGATGACTTTTCTTTCATTTCTTTTTGTTGCCCTGTGATGGCCTGGCAGCCTGCCCAGGGTGTCTACCCGCCTGCTGTCCAATGACTGCTGGGATGGGCTCCAGCATCCCCGTGACCCCGAGAGCGGGATAAGCGGTTTGGATAAGGGATGGGTGGATGGACAACAACAATGACAGAACGCAGGAGATGAATGCTGAGCACGTGCCTGTGTGAGCAGCCCTTTTCAGGACTTGCTCTTCTTCACAGAAACTGGACACAGGGAATTTGGATACCTGGTAGGCTGTGGCAGGAAGCTTCTGTTTCTCTGCATGTGGCGTCGTACCCACTGCAGGAGCGGAGCAAGACGGTGGTAGGAAAAGTAGTCCCTACCCTAAGCAACAATTTAAAACAATAAAAAGTAAAGTTATATACGTATATCACTTTGTTTAAAGAAGTACTCAACGGTAGGCAAAGTGCTCAACAAATAAGAAGCAGAATAATCCAGTGAGTCAAGTAAATTCTTTATGAGACAGTACAAGCCTGTTTCATGCTATAAGCAGTCGTGTATATATATATATATATATATATATATATATATATATATATATGAAACCCAGTCACTGAGAATGCAAAGCATTCCTAGTGTCAGTCCCAAACCCGGATTAATGGGGAGGGTTGCATTAGGAAGGGAATCCGCCGTCAAACCGGATCAAGTATCCAGATCATGATCAGATTCCCATACCGGATCAGTGGAGGCCCGAGTTACCAACGACCGCCACCAGTCCTGTTCACCATCAGGGGGCCGGTGGAAACTATGCCTACTGTCGGGTGGAGTCCGGTTGCACTTGATTCAACTTCTTTGGATAACCGTGACCTGGAGGAATGAGAACATTCACAGACAAGGAGAGGGGGAAGGCATGTGCAGAGGCAGCTAGAGAGGAGGAAGGGTAGAAGTGTGGAGGTGAGAGTCGGAACTTTGAATGTTGGCACTATGACCGGTAAAGGGAGAGAGAGCTGGCTGACATGATGGAAAGAAGAAAGGTAGGTATACTGTGTGTGCAAGAGACCAGGTGGAAGGGGAGTAAGGCCAGCAACCATCGGAGCTGGGTTCAAACTCTTCTACCATGGTGCAGATGGGAGGAGAAATAGGGTAGGGGCAATTCTGAAGGAAGAGTGTGTCAAGAGTGTGTTGAAAGTGAAGAGAGTGTCAGAAGAGAGTGATGAGTATGAAGCTGGAAAATGAAGATGTAGTGATGAATGTTTTCAGTGCATATGCCCCACAAGGTGGGTGTGAGGTGGAAGAGAAAGAAGAACTCGAGAGAGAGTTGTCTTAATGCTTGCTCAATAATAACCCAGGTAAGGAAATCACAGAAAGTTGAATCAGTTCATCTGGACACACGGTTTGTTGACAGAAACGTTTCATCAATCATCTCGCCGCCACTGGCACAGTTGGCCAGCAGGGTGCTGGTACCCCCAGATAAGTGGTGAAGCGTTTCTGTCAATAAACCTTGTGTCCAGATGAACTGATTCAGCTTTCTGTGATGTGGACTGAGTTGGATGAAGTGGTGGAGAGGGTACCCCAGGAGGAGACAGTGGTGATTTGGCCGGACTTTAATGGGCACGTTGGTGTAGG
>JAJHIY020000532.1:250000-322500 GCA_022114975.2 Lampris megalopsis
GGTGGAGTTGCAGAAGGTGTAGTGTTGAGCATCAAACACTACAGGTGGAGTTTCAGAAGTTGTAGTGTTGAGCATCAAGCACTACAGGTGGAGTTGCAGAAGATGTAGTGTTGAGCATCAAGCACTACAAGTGGAGTTGCAGAAGTTGTAGTGTTGAGCATCAAGCACTACAGGTGGAGTTGCAGAAGGTGTAGTGTTGAGCATCAAGCACTACAGCTGGAGTTGCAGAAGGTGTAGTGTTGAGCATCAAGCACTACAGCTGGAGTTGCAGAAGGTGTAGTGTTGAGCATCAAACACTACAGGTGGAGTGGCAGAAGATGTAGTGTTGAGCATCAAGCACTACAGCTGGAGTTGCAGAAGGTGTAGTGTTGAGCATCAAGCACTACAGCTGGAGTTGCAGAAGGTGTAGTGTTGAGCATCAAGCACTACAGCTGGAGTTGCAGAAGGTGTAGTGTTGAGCATCAAGCACTACAGGTGGAGTTGCAGAAGGAGTAGTGTTGAGCACCAAACACTACAGGTGGAGTTGCAGAAGGTGTAGTGTTGAGCATCAAACACTACAGGTGGAGTTGCAGAAGTTGTAGTGTTGAGCATCAAACACTACAGGTGGAGTTGCAGAAGGTGTAGTGTTGAGCATCAAACACTACAGGTGGAGTTGCAGAAGGTGTAGTGTTGAGCACCAAACACTACAGGTGGAGTTGCAGAAGTTGTAGTGTTGAGCACCAAACACTACAGGTGGAGTTGCAGAAGGTGTAGTGTTGAGCAGTGATGACTCTGTAGGCTTCCTGTACTAAAGAGAAAGCAGGCGGCTAAACCGAGTGGCTCTCAAGCCAAAAAATGAGCATAGACAAGGGAGAGAAGCAGGCAGTACGAGGAACAACTGTCTGAGGTTGAGCTGGGTATGGAGGAAGAGGAGGAGGAGGAAGGGGACTGTGGTATAGACAGCCGGGTATCTGTATTAAAGAAGAAGCAGCCAGAGTTACAAATGTCTGGAGATGAGTCTAAGGAGGAGGATGGTGGTGGTGTAGACAGCCAGCCTCACACTTCCTCCCAGTTGTCAGGGGTAGCAACGCAAGAGCACTAAGATGCACGCCGAATTAAGAATTTCTTGCAACAAACAAAAAATTTGAGAAATGTCAAACTTGAGGACTTCTTTGCGGACAAAGAAATGTTTCTGTACTCTGTTAAATCTCAGATGAGACAAAAAGAAGAAAGGGGCTACACTGATCAGGAGACGGACAGGTCAAGGAAAATAGTTCTGAAGATCAAACAAGAATCACAGCATGAAGAGTCGGAGGCAAATTAAGACAAATCACGTCCCGTCCTGGTCAATGTTGTTGATGATGTTTGAGATGAGTCTGGTTGATGAGTGTGTTGCACTGGACGATCTTCCTCCTACTGCTGCTGGAGGAGCCACTGATTCATGGAGCCAGGCTGGTGGTCTACGACTGGTGCCCTCCAGGATTTCCCAGAAACTGATTTCCTCCACGACCATCACCCCACGGCGCATAGTGGCTGCAGCAGGATTGGGACTCAACAACACCGAGGCCGTAGCTCAGCTGCTCATCATGAGGTCTACATGAGGTCTACATGAGGTCTCCATGCCGCACAAGAGACTTTTTTTTACAGCTACGGAGTAAAAAACTGTCTGCAGGAGAGCTGAGGATGATGAGGGCCAACAACAGGGGAGCAGAGCGTTCACGCCCCAGAACTTGGGGCGTGAACAGATTTTGACAGTGATGTGTAGGTGTTGTATAATTTTCCGACCCCCACGCAGAATCTGACTCCCCTTGGCGTGAGCGGGTTACGGTCAGGGTTGGGGGTTAGGTTAGGGGTATGGGTAGGTACATCGGCGTCGCCAGGTCATTTTGCCGGGGTTTAAGCCCGGATGTAATGTGAAATGCCAGCCTGTGTGACGCCCGACATGAAACGTAACGTGTGTGAACGTAACACCCACAGCCCGTCAACACAAACGCATGCGTGGGAGGGCAGAGAGAAGGGTCCAGTCCGAGTGGTTCAAGGACTTCAAGGGTCCTCTGTGATATTCCTTGAGCAGACAATTCTGCCGTTTCAACAATGCCACCGCTCGTTCTTTGATTAGCCCCCTATGAATGAATCGGATATTCATTTCTGGATCGTACTGTAACGTGCATGGATAAGAAGCCACGCTGGCCGCTGGCTGGCGGGTCTGGCCCTTTAGTCTAGCGGTTAGCGATGCCTCCCGCGGTGCGGGCGATACGGGTTCGCTTCCCGGCCGCGGCAGTTCCTATGGTTGCGCTGTCCCCCGAATTCGCTACAATACTTTGACATGAACTCGAATAGCTCCAAAAAAATCCCCTTGTTGAGCGCCCCCTCTGTTTCCCGGTGCCCTCTAAGAGGAAAATTGAGTCTCTTGATTGACAACATGCAATCCACTTGAACTTGTCATACCAGTGGGCGTTGAAGGAGAGCATTTTCCCATCTATCATGGTTGTCGGGAATGTCACCAGCTTTGGTTGAGTGGCTGGTTCCTCCATGGTTGACAGATCCGAGGGTGCGGTTAGCGCTTCAGAAACCTGCGGGAGTGCAGGAATGAGGAGACGGAGAGATCGAGTCGAGTTACTTCTGTAACGTGCACGGATAAGGAGACTCGTTGGTTGTTGACTAACGGGTCGGACCCTTTAGTCGACTGGTTAACGTTGTCGCTTGCGGAGTGGGAGACACGGGTTCGCGTCCCGGCTGTGGTGACGGTCTCCCAGACGGCCCCCCGAATTTGCTACATTGGTGTCAGAAGTGGGATGGTGGGACCGTGAGGTCATCGGAAGCGCGTGCGCCCAGAGGCGTGAGGGAGGCGTGAGGGAGTTGATATGCTGAAGGAGAGGGGTAGTGTAACGTGCATGGATAAGGAGACACGTTGGTCCTTGACTAAAAGGTCCTTGACCTTTAGTCGACTGGTTAACGTTGTCGCTTGCGGTGTGGGAGCCACGGGTTCGCGTCCCGGCTGTGGCGGTCCCGGACTGCCCCTCGCATTGGCTACACTTTCGTTCACTCGCCACACAAAACCACACCGGCACAGCACCACCTCCCGTGCCATCCAGCTAACCGCTAGGCTGCAGAAAACATGGCTCCACCCCGGAAACTCTAAATCGTGCCTACGTCATAACTGCGAACGTCTTCCTTAAAGGAGCAGCAGCCCCTGGCGAATCCATCCTCCATTGTGGATCCCCACGCACCATTAGCAGTGGTCCCCTCACAAATGGCGTCTGCGTGACTCTCACCGGATGCCGTTAAGGCTGCGATCGTTTCGCCTCCATTCTCAGGGTCAACAAGCGTCTCATGACGATCCCGATTGTCCTTGTCCTTGGTGCAGATCTTTGTCTTCATCCTCCAAACGAGGTTTTTTTTTTTAAAACCGGGTCAGTGAAATCTGCTTAGCCATTGCCAGGGCAGCGCATCACGCAGGCTTTAAGCAACCCCGGCGCCAGAATTCAAAACGCTAATGTTACGTCAACAAACACTAGGACGCTTTGAATATTTCACTAATTAATATTGTAAACTACTAATAAGACACGTTAGTCCCTAGCTAACGGGTCTGACCCTTTAGCCGAGCGGTTAGTGATGCCGCCTTGTGGTGCAGTACACCCCGTATCGAATCCCGCACCGGGCAAGAAAATAACCGGTTACATTGGTGGCAGCGACGGGATCCGGAAGTGTGCAGATCCTCAGGAGTCTCTTCGGAGCGCGGGAAGAACAAAGCGCGAGGGCGCGCTTCCGGGGAGGGTGACGACTGTAAACTACTAATAACACACGTTAGCCCCCAGCTAACGGGTCTGACCCTTTAGCCGAGCGATATCGAATCCCGCACCGGGCAAGAAAATAACCGGTTACAATATAATTAATTATATGGCTCTAATGATGTTAAAGACAAAATAAGCAACATTCAATTTTATTAATCAAAGTTAAACTCCAAAAATTGCATTATTAAAAAAAAAATTATGACTGTGAATGGATGGGCCAGTTGTCAGTCTGGGTGGGCCTGGGCCCACAAATCAGGCCTGATGTTGATGTAATAAAAAAACAAACATCAAGGCCTAATTTCCACTATTACGATCTCACTTTCATGACATTGCAATTACTGAACCACGGACTGGACCGGAACAACAGATCTCTTCATGATGTGGACCAAAGACAAGCAGCATCATATGCCGGCTAAAGAGAATTGAGCGTTCTCTTCTTGAAAATCTTCCCAAGGCGGAAGTCTTCTTCATGGACCACCTCCTTCCAGAACTTATCTGCCGCTGCAAAGACCCCCACCTGGCTGAAGAAACCAAACGTCCGTACTGCAGAAGGCCTAGCTTGGGCAAAATGGTCACGTGCACAGACTGCTGCCAACACTTCCGCTGTGCATGAGTGAGCAGTACCGGATACTCAAAGAAACTGAACTGTGGCTGCAAATAGATCAAAATCACAAATGGGAAAAAGTGCACTTGCAGTTCTGCTGACACTGAAGACGACACTCAAAATTCAAGAAGAAATAAATAATTCACCTCAAGACAGAAATGTTAGATATGTGTTCATTTGGTAGTATTATTCACATTTGTCGTTGGAAACACAAATTTACATTTCATTTTAATGCAATGACAATAAAATCTATATCAATATTGTTATCATTTGTTTGTTGTCCTTTATTATGAGTTATAGGCCTACTCCGTTCTCATGTCCTGTCTTGACGCCCTGTCTTAGTGTCATCTCCTTCAGTGTTCGTTATGTGGTTATTGTTCACTTGGTATTGTCTGTTATGCTCTTGAGAAATGTTCTGTTGCTCTTCTGGCTCCCTCATGTTGTTCCTCAAGCCTCTCTCCCTCCCCTGGGCAGCAGACTCATGCTGGGAGGCTGGGGTAATAGCGGGGCAGTGGTGAGGAGGGCCCCGGTAGGCCAGTGTCCGGTGCAGTGACACTGTCTCCAGGTAAGACAGGGATAGATTCATGCCTCTGCCTGCCTGAAACACAAAAACAAACTTAAGTCATACTTTACTGATCCCCGAACGGAAATTAAGTAGTCATCGTTACGGCCGGTAACAAAACAATGAAGAAGAAAATACAATAGCACAAATATGCACCGAGTACACTTTGCGAAGTGAATTCAAATAATTAAAAAGGGGCTATAAGACTGCCATTTCTTAAATGGATAATATGATTAACATAAGAATAATTTAAACATCAATACAATTATACAATTGTAAGGGCTAAGCTAGCACTAGCTAGCTAGCTAGCTCAGGTAATACTACACCCCCCCCCCTTTGAGCGGGAATTGCAGGGCTGTCGTCAAAATTAGCAACCCAGTTTGAAACAGAAATAACGGTTTGAGTATAGTCCAACACTGTGCATTGTCTGGTTTTATTATATTTATGTTTTTAGTAAGTCGTGAGGCGGTAACCTTGCTTTCCACAAGCTAGCTAACGTTAGCTAGCACTTTGACGAGACGTGTGAAACTTCAATTTATACACTTTTGTGAAGTTCAAAAAATCAGATGTCAGCCCCTAATGGCGGAATCGCTAGGTCAGCGCCCTCTTCAGGCTGTTACAGAAAAACGACCGAGTGTCCGCTCTTGTTATCTAAGCTCTTCGCCCACACAACCCGGTTGATCTCCCAGCATGCTTTGCAATCTGTCTGGTTCTCCCTAAATCCTTACCAGCTGATGTAGCACACGTTGACCCCCCCACACACACACACACACACACAAGCTAGACCCCTCCCCTTCTCTCTCTCACAGTCAGACGAGGACTCTCGGTAGCTCACATGATGACGGTATGACCTCACACGCATGCAACCACACACGAGCACGCACACACGCTCTCTCGCGCGTGCAGACACACAAACCACACATAACACACACACACAACCACTCACTCTCGCTCTCTCTCTCTCTCACACACACACACATATACACAAACACCCCCCTTTCGCTCTCTCACACACACACACTTTCTCTCTCTCTCTGTCTCTCTCTCTCTCTCTCACACACACACGCACACACACTTACACACACACACACACACAAACACACACACACTCTCACACAATCTCTGCGTCTTACACACACACAGACACACACGACGTTTCCTCAGTGTTGCTTTAGGATGTGATGACAATGTGCTAGTGTGTACACAAGCTGACCCACAACGTCACACTCGACTCGACAGCGTTTCAGTTGAAGAGGGGCACAAACTAAACGAGCTCTTTTATATACAGGTTTATATTATATACACGTTTATATACATGTTTATATTATATACATGTTTATATTATATACACGTTTATATACATGTTTATATTATATACACGTTTATATACATGTTTATATTATATACATGTTTATATTATATACACGTTTATATACATGTTTATATTATATACATGTTTATATTATATACATGTTTACATACATGTTTATATTATATACACGTTTACATACATGTTTATATACACGTTTATATTATATACACGTTTATACATGTTTATATTATATACATGTTTACATACATGTTGATATTATATACACGTTTATATACATGTTTATATACACGTTTATATTATATACACGTTTATACATGTTTATATTATATACATGTTTATATTATATACATGTTTACATACATGTTTATATTATATACACGTTTACATACATGTTTATATACACGTTTATATTATATACACGTTTATACATGTTTATATTATATACATGTTTACATACATGTTGATATTATATACACGTTTATATACATGTTTATATACACGTTTATATTATATACACGTTTATACATGTTTATATTATATACATGTTTATGTTATATACATGTTTACATACATGTTTATATTATATACACGTTTACATACATGTTTATATACACGTTTATACATGTTTATATTATATACATGTTTACATACATGTTGATATTATATACACGTTTATATACATGTTTATATACACGTTTATATTATATACACGTTTATATACATGTTTATATTATATACATGTTTATATACATGTTTATATTATATACACGTTTATATACATGTTTATATACACGTTTATATTATATACACGTTTATATACATGTTTATATTATATACATGTTTATATACATGTTTATATTATATACACGTTTATATACATGTTTATATACACGTTTATATTATATACACGTTTATATACATGTTTATATTATATACATGTTTATATACATGTTTATATTATATACACGTTTATATACATGTTTATATTATATATATGTTTATATACATGTTTCTGTCTTTGAAGCCACGCAGCATGTTTTACTGCTTTACATTAATGAAACGCCAGCATGCACTACCTGCTATACATTTACTAGCTGCTTTATATTTACTAACTACTTTACATTCACTAGCTGCTTTACATTCACTAGCTGCTTTACATTTACTACCTGCTTTACATTTACTACCTGCTTTACATTTACTAGCTGCTTTACATTTACTACCTGCTTTACATTTACTAGCTGCTTTACATTTACTACCTGCTTTACATTCACTACCTGCTTTACATTCACTACCTGCTTTACATTTACTAGCTGCTTTACATTTACTAGCTGCTTTACATTCACTAGCTGCTTTACATTTACTAGCTGCTTTACATTCACTAGCTGCTTTACATTTACTAGCTGCTTTACATTTACTAGCTACTTCACATTTACTAGCTGCTTTACATTTACTAGCTGCTTTACATTTACTAGCTACTTTACATTTACTAGCTGCTTTACATTTACTAGCTGCTTTACATTTACTAGCTGCTTTACATTCACTAGCTGCTTTACATTCACTAGCTGCTTTACATTTACTACCTGCTTTACATTCACTAGCTGCTTTACATTCACTAGCTGCTTTACATTTACTAGCTGCTTTACATTCACTAGCTGCTTTATATTTACTAACTACTTTACATTCACTAGCTGCTTTACATTCACTAGCTGCTTTACATTCACTAGCTGCTTTACATTTACTACCTGCTTTACATTTACTAGCTGCTTTACATTCACTAGCTGCTTTACATTTACTAGCTGCTTTACATTTACTAGCTACTTTACATTTACTAGCTGCTTTACATTCACTAGCTGCTTTACATTTACTAGCTGCTTTACATTTACTAGCTGCTTTACATTTACTAGCTACTTCACATTTACTAGCTGCTTTACATTTACTAGCTGCTTTACATTTACTAGCTACTTTACATTTACTAGCTGCTTTACATTTACTAGCTGCTTTACATTTACTACCTGCTTTACATTTACTAGCTGCTTTACATTTACTAGCTGCTTTACATTCACTAGTTGCTTTACATTCACTGGCTGCTTTACATTCACTAGCTGCTTTACATTTACTAGCTGCTTTACATTTACTAGCTGCTTTACATTCACTAGCTGCTTTACGTTTACTAACTACTTTACATTTACTAGCTGCTTTACATTTACTAGGTGCTTTACGTTTACTAACTACTTTACATTTACTAGCTGCTTTACATTCACTAGCTGCTTTACATTTACTAGCTGCTTTACATTTACTAGGTGCTGGAGGAAAAATGCAGGCGTGGCAACATAAGCGCATTAAACATTGTACTTACAAAACTCAAGTTAATCTGCTGTGTTTGAAAGCTGTTAGTCAGCACTGCCCAGACAGCAGGCCAGAGGCCCCCCCCCCACAGTACAATATATATTTATACTTTCTACCCACAGCACAATATATATTTATACTTTCTACTCACAGCACAATACCTATTTATACGTTCTACTCACAACACAATATATATTTATACTTTCTACTCACAGCACGATACCTATATATACTTTCTACTCACAGCAGAACATATATATTTATACTCTCTACTCTATGTGGGAGCAGATGAGCTCTGAGTAATTTTACCAGAGTTTCAGACTTCAAGGAGCTGAATTTCTCGGCAGAGGTGGTGTTTTTTCTTCCTTCTCTGTTAAGACAATGAGAATGGTGCCGGACAGCACATGTGACCCACACACACACACACACACACACACTCTTTAGGCGTGTGTGTGTGTGTGTGTGTGTGTGTGTGTGTGTGTGTGTGTGTGTGTGTGTGGCAGAGAGAAAGTATTGCCTTCCTCATGTGAGAGTGCCGCAGCGCTCCACAGTTGCTGTTTAGTCTGTGTGATAGCTTCCCAGAGGCAGAGCTCAGACAGCAGATCCGGTTTACTTATTTGCCGGGTGTCTTTGAAGAACCAAGGAGATGAACGCCTGCAGAGGTTCCAGCCTTCAGCAGAACTCCGCTTAGAACGTCGTCCACAGGAACACACAGGTACAGCCGCTCACTGTAACAGCATGTGGTAGATACTAGCGTCTGATCAGATTACTGATGCTGCAGCTAGTCTTCCTCGTCATCTAGTCTTTCTAGTCATCTCTCCCTCGTCATCCAGCCTGCCTAATCATCTAGTCTTTCTAGCCACCTATCTTCCTCGTCATCCAGTCTTTCTAGCCATCTAGTCTTCCTCGTCATCTAGTCTTTCTAGCCATCTAGTCTTCCTCGTCATCTAGTCTTTCTAGTCATCTAGTCTTCCTAGTCATCTCTCTCTCGTCATCCACTCTTCCTAGTCATCCAGTCTTCCTCATCATCCAGTCTGCCTAGTCATCGAGTCTTCCTTGTCATCCAGCCTGCCTAGTCATCCAGTCTTTCCAGCCATCTAGTCTTCCTCGTCATGCAGTCTTCCTAGTCATCCAGTCTTCCTCATCATCTAGTCTGCCTAGTCATCTCGTCTTTCTAGCCATCTATCTTCCTCGTCATCGAGTCTTTCCAGCCATCTAGACTCCCTCGTCATGCAGTCTTCCTAGTCATCCAGTCCTCCTAGTCATCCAGTCTTCCTCATCATCTAGTCTGCCTAGTCATCTAGTCTTTCTAGCCATCTATCTTCCTCGTCATCGAGTCTTTCCAGCCATCTAGACTCCCTCGTCATGCAGTCTTCCTAGTCATCCAGTCCTCCTAGTCATCCAGTCTTCCTCATCATCTAGTCTGCCTAGTCATCTAGTCTTTCTAGCCATCTATCTTCCTCGTCATCAAGTCTTTCCAGCCATCTAGACTCCCTCGTCATGCAGTCTCCCTAGTCATCCAGTCCTCCTAGTCATCCAGTCTTCCTCATCGTCTAGTCTGTGAAATTAGTTACTGTGAGAAGAAATAATATGCAAGTTGTTTTGTTTTTTTTACCTCTTACGTGCGCTGGGTCTTTTGAGGGGAGCATAAAGACGTAAAAGAAAAAACACAAAATCCCAAATACATGAGCTGCAGAGTGGGTATCGAACAGACGACGTTGAACGTAACATCAGACTGCTTCTTTAGCCACCGAGAAGCTCTGCTGGAGGTTAAGTAATGCCTCGTCATTCATCTGGAACATGTGTACTTTTACTCTCCAGAAACCAACCCCAGAGGTTTCAAACAAAAATAACCAGAGCAATGAAGATGTCACCTGTCGGGATGGAAGCCAAGGAAGGCAGGTGTGTTGTGTTGAGACGGCACCGACAGAAGAGGAGAGACATGATGGAGGTACAGCTGGGCTTGCTGCTGGGGACACTGGGAGTCACCTGGGCTGCTGCTGCTGCCTTATCGGCCGGAGCGGGTACGTCTGAAACACACACACACACACACACACACACACACACACACACACACACACACACACACACACACACACACACTATATATAATCCAGTTAGTCAGGTGTCAAGTAAGTGATGACTGCTCATGGCATGAAACAGACTTGTACTGTCTCATAGAGAATTTACTTGACTAACTGGATTATGTTGCTCCTTATTTGTTGAGCACTATTCCTACCATTGTGTGTTTCTTTTAACAAATTTATATATATATATATAGCATCGTTTTTTTTCTTTGGAGACCATCAGTTGTGTTGATAAGAGTGCTCAACTAATGAGGAGCAGAATATATATATATATATATATATATATAATATATATATATATATATATATATATATATACTATATGTGTGTGTGTGTGAGGTAAATTGTCTGGTGAATAAGTATCGGTCAGTGAGCAACAAGACCAAGACACAACACCGCTATCACTCTCTGTCTGTCTGTCTGTCATATGTACTCAGCCATGGCACCAACTTTAGGGGTGATGGAGGGGGGGGGTAGCAGTGTTACTAGCTAAAAGAACTAATCCTAAGATTTGATCATCTCTGGAGTTAGTTAAGGGGAGGTGTCTGATTGTAAGGGTAGAAACTGAAGGGTGCTTTTTCTGTTTGGTCAAATGCCCCCAAAAGTGACACACTGGCCTTTCTCAGTGTTTTGAGGGTGAACTGCGGACGTATGGTCAGCAGCTGATAGTAGGTGGGATTGGAAAGCACCATTCATTTCACCATGGACAGGACAAGTGAACCATAATGGATAATCATTTTCTTCTTCCAGATGTCATTTACCTATGTAAACTCTATGATCTTGACATTGGTATTCTCTTCTTAGATCAAGAAAAAGCATTCAACAGCATGGACCACGGCTATTTGTTGTCAGTACTTAATGCATTTGGTTTGGGTGTCCATTTTGTATCATGGGTAGGGTTGTTGTACAGTGGTTCTGAGTGTTTGATGAAAGCTGGGGGAGTGTTGAGCCAGCCAATCCCTGTGCAGAGGGGGATAAGACAAGGTTGCCCCATCTCAGGCCAGCTGTACAGTCTGGCTATTGAACCTCTGCTGTGTAGGCTGAGAAGCCGTCTCAACGTGCTTTCACTGTCAGAACCACAACACAACCCACCTTTGATTGTTTCTGCCTATGCAAATAATTTAAATGTGTTGGTCAGGGATCTGGGGGTTGTGCAGGAAATACAGAACAGTCTGGGCTAATATCAGAAGGCTTCATCAGCAAAGGTAAACTGGCCAGAGTGAAGCCTTACAGGTGGGACAGTGGAGAGAGAGGGCAGAATTGGGGGGGGGGGTGATGTAGAAAGTGTGTGTCAAGTTGTCTAAATGGAAATGGTTGCTACCCCAGCTGTTGTATAGAGGTTGAGTTTTGGTTGCCTCGACGCTGTGGCACAGACTGATTGTTCTACCTCCACCAAGAGGCCTGCTTGAAGACATTCAGCCAGCCATAGTGGACTTTTTCTGGTCAGGGCAGCACTGGATTCGAGCCCCTGCCTTACACTTGCCAGTGGAAGAAGGAGGACAGGGTCTTGTGGACATTACCTCTCAAGTGATGTCCTTTAGGCTGAAGACAGCACAGTGACTGCTTTATCACTGTGGTGTGCAGTGGCTAGACATAGCCAAGCTCATCCTGCGGAGAGCTGGTCGCCTGGGGTACGGCAGGCAACTGTTTCTGCTGAGGCCGGAGGAGGCAGCTCTCACAGGCCTGTTGCCTTTCCACACCTCTGTCCTGGATGCATGGAAGATCTCGAAAGTCCCCAAGGAGCCAACTACTATGGCTGGTCTGTGCCTGTTTGAGGAGCCACTGTTTTGCAACAGCTTCATTCAGACCCAGACCCTGTCCTCAGCCAGCATAAGATCTTCTCTGAAGGAGGCCAGATGTGTGAACCTGGGACATCTGCTGACACCCGCGGGGACCCTGCAACAATGCACCAAAATCAGACCCGGTTTGTTCAGTCATATTATTGAGGAGGTGTGTGCGTCACTTCCAGAGTACCTGAAGACATTTATGATGGATATCCCTGAGCTGGCTGGCCATTGGGAGGAGGATGTGGATTATAGCTTTCCACAGTTGACTGTCTCTCCTAATGTAGGGGAGTGGCAGGAGGTGGAGGGCTGACTCCTTTCTTTCACAACCCCACGGCTGGGCAAGTTTGAGGACCTGGGAAAAAAGGTATCCTCAACATCCTGCATGTGAAGGTGAGGCACTCTCAGTCTCTGCAGGCCACGAAAGCGCCGAGGTGGTCAGAGTTTTTTGGTCCAGGCTCTTCCCCAAAAGGCAGCTGGCAGTCCCTGTACAAGCTACCAGTTGAAAAACGGTCAGCTGACCTCCAGTGGAGGATTGTGTATGGCGCGATAGCCAGAAACAGGCACAGAGCGCACCTGGAGGGAGGGAGGTGTGTCTTTCTTGTTCACAGTGTGAAACTCTAATACGTTTATCTGTCCAGTGTCCTAGGTTGGTGGATGTGTTTGATTTTTTAAAGGGCTGGTTTTGGGGCTTGAGTAGACATTTCCTTTTCAGTTGTTTGTGTATGGTCCCAAACACTTGGAGACTGTAAGGTGGTGACAGGGGGAGAACGTAGCTAGGCAGCATCGGATGGCGGTATGTAGGATGACTTTGCAGACCAAGAAGAGGAAGGGAGTGGAGGCAGAGCCAATTATCAAATGGTGGAATTTGAAGAAGGAAGACAGTTGTGTGGAGTTCAGGGAGGAGTTAAAACAGGCGGAGAGGAGTTAAAACAGGTGGTAGTGAAAAGTTGCCGGATGGCTGGGCAACCACTGCAAAAATGGTGAGGGAGAAAGCAAGGACGGTACTTGGTGTGTCATCAGGACAGAGGAAGGCAGACAAGGAGACTTGGTGATGGAACAAGGAAGTACAGCAAAGTATATAGAGGAAGGGGTTGGCAGAGAAGAAGTGGGATAGTCAGAGAGATGAAGAAAGTAGACAGGAGTACAAGGAGATGCAGTGTAAAGCGATGTGAGAGGTGGCAAAGACAAAGGAAAAGGCGTATGGTGAGTTGTATGACAGGTTGGACACTAAGGAAGGCGAAAAGGACTTGTACCGATTGGCTAGACAGAGGGACTGAACTGGGAAGGATGTGCAGCAAGTTAGGGCGATCAACGATAGAGATGGAAATGTGCTGACAAGTAAGGAGAGTGTGCTGAGAAGGTGGAAGGAATACTTTCTGGTGCTGATGAATGAAGAAAATGAGAGAGAGAGAGAAGGTTGGATGATGTGGGGATAGTGAATCAGGAAGTGTGGTGGATTAGCAAGAGACAAGGTGAGGGCAGCTATGAAGAGGATGAAGAGTGGAAAGGCAGTTGGTCCTGATGACATACCTGTGGAGGCATGGAGGTGTTTAGGAGAGATGGCAGTGGAGTTTCTAACTAGATTGTTTAACACAATCCTGGAAAGTGAGAGGATGCCTGAGGAGTGGAGAAGAAGCATACTGGTACCGATTTTCAAGAACAAGGGCGATGTGCAGAACTGTAGCAACTACAGAGGTATAAAGTTGATCAGCCACAGCATGAAGATCTGGGAAAGAGTAATAGAAGCTAGGTTAAGAGGAGAGGTGGTGATCAGCGAGCAGCAGTATGGTTTCATGCCAGGAAAGAGCACCACAGATGTGATGTTTGCTTTGAGAATGTTGATGGAGAAGTATAGAGAAGGTCAGAAGGAGGTACATTGTGTCTTTGTGGATTTAGAGAAAGCATACGACAGGGTGCCGAGAGAGGAGGTGTGGTATTGTATGAGGAAGTCGGGAGTTGCGGAGAAGTATGTAGGAGTGGTGCAGGATATGTATGAGGGAAGTGTGACAGTGGTGAGGTGTGTGGTTGGAATGACAGATGGGTTCAAGGTGGAGGTGGGTTTACATCAAGGATCGGCTCTGAGCCCTTTCCTGTTTGCAACGGTGATGGACAGGTTGACGGACAAGATCAGGCAGGAGTCTCCATGGACGATGATGTTTGCCGATGACATTGTGATCTGTAGTGAGAGTAGGGTGCAGGTGGAGGAGAGCCTGGAGAGGTGGAGGTATGCACTGGAGAGAAGAGGAATGAAAGTCAGTAGGAGCAAGACGGAGAACCTATGCGTGAATGAGAGGGAGGACAGTGGAATGGTCAGGATGAAAAAAAAAAGAGGTGACAAAGGCATATGAGTTAAATACTTGGGGTCAACTGTCCAAAGTAACGGGGAGTGCAGTAGAGAGGTGAAGAAGAGAGTGCAGGCAGGGTGGAGTGGATGGAGAAGAGCGGCAGGAGTGATTTGTGACAGAAGGGTACCAGCAAGAGTTAAAGGGAAGGTTTACAAGATGGTTGTGAGACCAGCTATATGGTTTGGAGACAGTGGTACTGATGAAAAGACAGGAGGTGGAGCTGGAGGTGACGAGATGAAGATGATAAGATTTTCACTGGGAGTGATGAAGAAGGACAGGATTAGGAACGAGTATATTAGAGGGACCGCTCAGGTTGGACGGTTTGGAGACAAAGCAAGAGAGACAAGATCGAGATGGTTTGGACATGTGTGGAGGAGAGATGCTGGGTATATTGGGAGAAGGATGCTGAATATGGAGGTGCCAGGGAAGAGGAGAAGAGGAAGGCCAAAGAGGAGGTTTATGGATGTGGTGAGGGAGGACATGCAGGTGGCTGGTGTGACAGAGGAAGACGCAGAAGACAGGAAGAAATGGAAACGGATGATCCGCTGTGGCGACCCCTAACAAGAGCAGCTGAAAGTAGTAGTAGTAGTAGTAGTAGTAGTAGTAGTAGTAGTAGTAGTACCACTAGTAGTAGTGTATGGTCCCAAATACCTAGCCAGGATGAAAGGTACACAAACAATTATACATTTTATATCAGCTACTGCCAAATTAGCCATCTGGCTGAACCGTAAGAACTGGGCCCGGGCGGTGTGGACCCTGTGCAGGTTCTTAAGGGACTGCTGGAGGCTCGGCTCAGGGTGGAGTATTCCTACTACAAAATGGTAGACAATTTAGAGGCTTTCCGCCTTAAATTGGCAGTAAGTGGGGTATTGTGCTCAGTGGGAGATGCTGAAGACCTGGTTTTCTGTTTCTAATTGGTGTAACAGAGAGTCCTGGCTGTATATTTGGCTTATGTTTTATTAATTTTATTTGTTATGTAAATTGTGTAAACACAGCATCCATTGCACGCTGGCAGAGAGATCCTCCTCTGTTGCTCTCCCTGAGGTTTCTCCCTAGTTTTCCTCCCTGTTAAGGGGTTTTATTTAGGGAGTTGTTCCTCATCCGATGCGAGGGTCTAAGGACAGGATGTTGTGCTGCTGTAAAGCCCCCTGAGGCACATTTGTGTTTGTGATGTTGGGCTGTACAAGTAGAGCTGACTTGAGTTTGAAAACCTGTTGGCTGGTATAAATACTTTGTTTTGAAATACTTCAAATAGTTACCTCTGAAACTGTTTCTTCATCTATGAGCTGGGTTACAAGACGATGAATACGTTTGAATATCAGCTGCTGGACTGAGTAAATGTGCTTCTGAAAATCAAACCTCTCTATCTGTCTGTCTCTCTCTGTCTCTCTGTCTCTGTCTCGTTCTCTCTCTCTCTGTCTCTGTATCGCTCTCTCTGTCTCTCTGTCTCTCTCTCTGTCTCTGTCTCATTCTCTCTCTCTCTGTCTCTGTCTCGTGCTCTCTCTCTCTCTCTCTCTCTGTCTCTGTCTCGTTCTCTCTCTCTCTGTCTCTGTATCTCTCTCTCTGTCTCGTTCTCTCTCTCTCTGTCTCTGTATCTCTCTCTCTGTCTCTGTCTCTGTCTCGCTCTCTCTGTCTCTGTCTTGCTCTCTCTGTCTCTGTCTCTGTCTCGCTCTCTCTGTCTCTGTCTCTGTCTTGCTCTCTCTGTCTCTGTCTCTGTCTCGCTGTCTCTGTCTTGCTCTCTCTGTCTTGCTCTCTCTGTCTCTGTCTCTGTCTTGCTCTCTCTGTCTCTGTCTCTGTCTCGCTGTCTCTGTCTTGCTCTCTCTGTCTCTGTCTCTGTCTCTGTCTCGCTCTCTCTGTCTCTGTCTTGCTCTCTCTGTCTCTGTCTCTGTCTCGCTCTCTCTGTCTCTGTCTCGCTCTCTCTGTCTCTGTCTCTGTCTTGCTCTCTCTGTCTCTGTCTCGCTCTCTCTGTCTCTGTCTTGCTTTCTCTGTCTCTGTCTCTGTCTCGCTGTCTCTGTCTTGCTCTCTCTGTCTCGCTCTCTCTGTCTCTGTCTCTGTCTCGCTCTCTCTGTCTGTCTTGCTCTCTCTGTCTCTGTCTCGCTCTCTCTGTCTCTGTCTCGCTCTCTCTCTCTCTGTCTCTGTCTCGCTCTCTCTGTGTCTGTATCGCTCTCTCCACATTTAAGGAGGAAGTGCCCCTCTGTCTCCACCTCATCTGTCATGCACTGACCACATGTTCGTTGCTCTTTTGGCAACCACGCCTTTTTGTGTCTCCCCTTTTCAATGGCGAGACTGTGGTCACTGAGCCTGTATTTGGAGAGGATCTGTTGCTGCTTCCTGTCTCTGACAGTTAAGAGGTATTCTTCCAAATCATAGTTTGTTTTTAGGGCCCGATAGACTTCTAGTTTGTTTTGAGTTTTGATTTCAGCCTTACAATGTCTCACATAATTGTTCTTGCTTTGTTTTATAGCTGATTTATCCTCATGTTGGTTTGTTTTATAGCTGATTTATCCTCATGTTGGTTTGTTTTATAGCTGATTTATCCTCATGTTGGTTTGTTTTATAGCTGATTTATCCTCATGTTGGTTTGTTTTATAGCTGATTTATCCTCATGTTGGTTTGTTTTATAGCTGATTTATCCTCATGTTGGTTTGTTTTATAGCTGATTTATCCTCATGTTGGTTTGTTTTATAGCTGATTTATCCTCATGTTGGTTTGTTTTATAGCTGATTTATCCTCATGTTGGTTTGTTGTATAGCTGATTTATCCTCATCCCCATGCAACGGGACTTGGTATATACTCTGTCAGTTGCACTTGATTCAACTGCTTTGGATAACCATGACCTGGATGAATGAGAACATTCACAGACACGTTTGTAGTGCAGTGCTGGCCTGAGGTTGGTTGGTCGTAGTATTTGTTACAGGGTTAGTGAGTTTCAGAGCCAGCTGCTTCAGGGGACTCTTTTCGGGGTTCAGTTCTTGGGTTTTCAGAGCTTTAAAGTGCAATGTATTTGTTGGGCTTGTATTTAAGTGCATCCAGAAATTTAGAGATCTGTTTTGTACATTTATTAATAATGGAAACCGGCCTAATTCTGCCCTACATGCGTTGTTTGGCGCTTTCTCTCTGTCTGTCTCTGTCTTGCCCTCTCTTTCTCTGTATCGCTGTCTGTCTCTCTCTGTCTGTCGCTGTCTGTCTCTCTCTGTCTCACTCTCCCTCTCTCGCTGTCTCATTCAGTCTTTGGCTTGCTCTCGATCTTTGTATCGTTCTGTCTGTCTTGCTCTCTCTCTCTCTAGCTCTTTGTCTTCCTCACTCTTTGTCTTTCTATTTCTCTCTGTCTCACTCCCTCTGTCTGTCTCGCACTCTCTGTCTCACTCCCTCTGTCTGTCTCACGCTCTCTGTCTCTGTCTCTCTCACTCACTCTTTGTCTCTGTCTCACTCTGTCTCTGTCCTACTTTCTCAAATTCAAATTTTGCTATCTTGCTATCTCTATCTGTCTCGCTCTGTCTGTCTGTCTGTCTCTCTGTCTTTGTCTCTGTCTCGCTCTCTCCCTCTAATTTACAAAGAAATATGTGATCTGATGTTGCTCAGCGGGCAGGAAGAGATGGAAACAGATGAACCGAAGTGGCGACCCCTACAGGAAGCAGCCGAAAGTAGAAGTAGTAGTAGTAGTAGTGGTAGTAGTAGTAGCAGTAGTAGTGGTAGTAGTAGTAGTAGTAGCAGTAGTAGTGGTAGTAGTAGTAGTAGCAGTAGTAGTAGTAGTAGTAGTAGTAGTAGTAGTGGTAGTAGTAGTAGTAGTAGTAGTAGTAGTAGTAGTGGTAGTAGTAGTAGTGGTAGTAGTAGTAGTGGTAGTAGTAGTAGTAGTAGTAGTAGTAGTAGTGGTAGTAGTAGTAGTGGTAGTAGTAGTAGTGGTAGTAGTAGTAGTAGTAGTGGTAGTAGTGGTAGTAGTAGTAGTAGTAGTAGTAGTAGTAGTAGTAGTGGTAGTAGTAGTAGTAAGTGTTGCTCAGAGGGAGGAAGAACGGTATTAACTTTGTGTGTGCTTGTGTGTGTTTCAGGTCAAGTTGTGCGAGTGGATCTGAAAGCGTCTACTGACTCAAATCACCTGCAGCGGAGGACGCTGTTGGCTGTCGACAACACTAGTCTGGAGAACTGCACTGAGCCAGGTACACACACACACACACACGCACACACACACACAGTCTTTCAGCACTATACCTTGTGATATGAAATACTTAAGAAGTGGTGCAGACCACTGTCCTCTTCACATAAGATCTGGACCCATGTCGGCTGAGCAGTTTAAAGAGCTGCCACACGTTCTGTACCCACTGCCCTCACACTGTGTATTGCAACACAAACGTTCCACACAAAAATATTGTTTCGTTTAGCGGCCAGTGGCGGGTGACCCACATTGAAATGGGAATGGAGTTAGCCTTGGTCTCTACGGATACCAGGATGTGTTTAAATATATTGTCTAAGTGTCCCTGAAGCAACAAAAAGATTTACAGCCAGTTACAAGGTGGAAGGAGAGGGAGGTTTGCCTCAACATGAGGAGAATACACTTTAAGCTCAACATGATAATAGTATGATATGACAGCATGATAATGATCACAGAAGGCCGCGTGGTGGTGCAGTGGTTAGCGCGGTCACCTCACAGCAAGAAGGTCCTGGGTTCGAGCCCCGGGGTAGTCCAACCTTGGGGGTCGTCCCAGGTCGTCCTCTGTGTGGAGTTTGCATATTCTCCTCGTGTCTGTGTGGGTTTCCTCCAGGTGCTCCTGTTTCCTCCCACAGTCCAAAGACATGTAGGTCAGGTGGATCAGCCGTACTAAACTATCCCTAGGTGTGTGTGTGTGTGTGTGTTGGCCAGGCAGCCTGTCCAGGGCAGTCTTCCCTCTGGTCTTAATAAAAAAACAACAAATATCAAACGCCCCACTGCAGTGACGGGGACGCTGTGCTGTAGGAGATGCCGTCCTTCGGATGAGACGGTAAACCGAGGTCCTGACTCACTGTGGTCATTAAAGGTCCCATGGCACTTATAGCAAAGAGTAGGGGGTCCTCCGGTGTCCTTGCCACATTCCCAACCTGGCTCTCTCCATCTGGCCACCTCATCATCCCCCATGTAACTGGCCCAACGATTCCTCCCTCTCCACCTCAAGCTGGTGAGTGTTCTGGTGCAAAGGGCTGCCGTGCACCACCCAGGTGGTGCTACACATTGGTGGTGGTTGAGGTGAGTTTCCCCCTTTGGGTGCTTTGGGTGTCTAGATAAAGCGCTATATAAATGTAATTGATTAATTATGTTTTATGTACAAGTATGTGTCTGCAACAGTTTTTCGATGACAGCCCACGCTATCAGAGTCCAACACTCACAGACGCCATCGTTGCATCGTGTCACGTGTTTAGCCGGGCACACGTTACCCACAATGCTGCCCGTGTCAAGCATCTGCGTAAAGCCTCGGTAAACCAAATTTAACAAAAGTTAGTCAGAAAATTATTTAAAAGTCAAGAAATATCAAGGAATGACTAACTCTCACCTCTTTAGACTAAATCAGTCTCACAATCTAAAGTGCATCGAGTTCAACAATGATGGTGACCGTTTCAATCCAACTGATGTCCAACCACACCAGTGTACCGGAGGCGTTGCTTTATCGAGAGTAACGTCACTAAAAAGGGGAAACAAAGCAGCTAAACGAGCTCATAAACGATACGAGGATACATCCCAGGATGCACTGGGACACATCATCGGTGATGTTTCCTGAGGTCCTTGGGCGTTTCGGGTCTTTCAGCACCATACACCCTCTCTCAGGTGACCCAGCCGGGGTTGAACAGGCCCTGGCTTGTGTCCCAGCAGCACTGGCTCACAGATCACTCCTTCTGGTCCAAAGCCACCTGGAGGTCCTCTCTGCAAGCCTCCATAGAAGACTTGATGGCTTACCTTTAAGCAGCCCCAGTGATGCCAAGACTTCAATGGGCTCACAAGGCGCCTTCTAGCCTCTCCTCCAGCACTGATCCACCAGCTCCTGGTACTTGGACCGCTTCTGCTTATCTGCCTCCTCCGTCCGGTCCTCCCTGGGAACCGTCAGCTCTAGAAGGAGCACCTGTTTTGAAGAGGCTGATGATAGCACCATGTCTGGCCTCAATGCAGTTGTCATAATATGGTCTGGGAATCTGAGCTGCCCCCCCAGGTCGACTCGCAGCGCCCAGTCTGACGCAGAGGTGAGACCGGCTGCCGATCTGGGCTGTGACTGAGGCTGCTCACCAGACCTGACAAAGGCCATGTTCTTCTGTCTGTGGGCTTGCTTGTTGTTGGCCACAGCTTTGGAGATGACCTCTGCAACTGTCTTCAGCACCTGGTCATGTTGCCAGCGGTAACGGCCCTCCCCTGCTCAGAGGTGTTGCAGTTTCCTGTAAGTTTTGCCAAGACAGGAACTCAGACAGACGGCAAAACAAAAAGGGGGCGTCCGGGTAGTGTAGCGGGCTATTCCGTTGCCTACCAGCACAGGGATCTGCCGGTTCGAATCCCGGTGTTGCCTCCGGCTTGGTCGGGCGTCCCTACAGACACAGTTGGCCGTGTCTGCGGGTGGGGGGCCGGATGTGTGTTTGTGTGTCCTGGTTGCTGCACTAGCGCCACCTCTGGTCTGCCATCATCCTTTCCAACTTCTACAGTGTAGAACCCAAATCCTTCACACACTCACATACACGATCTACTACTACTTTCAGCTGCTCCCGTTAGGGGGCGCCACAGCGGATCATCCGTTTCCATCTCTTCCTGTCCTCTGCATCTTCCTCTGTCACACCAGCCACCTGCATGTCCTCCCTCACCACATCCATGAACCTCCTCTTTGGCCTTCCTCTTCTCTTCTTCCCTGGCAGCTCCATCTTCAGCATCCTTCTCCCAGTATACCCAGCATCTCTCCTCCACACATGTCCAAGCCATCTCAATCTTGTCTCTCTTGCTTTGTCTCCAAACCGTCCAACCTGAGCTGTCTCTCTAATATACTCGTTCCTAATCCTGTCCTTCTTCGTCACTCCCAATGAAAATCTTATCATCTTCAACTCTGCCACCTCCACCTCCAGCTCCACCTCCTGTCTTTTCATCAGTGCCACTGTCTCCAAACCATACAACATAGCTGGTCTCACTACCATCTTGTAAACCTTCCCTTTAACTCTTGCTGGTACCCTTCTGTCACACATCACTCCTGACACTCTTCTCCACCCACTCCACCCTGCCTGCACTCTCTTCTTCACCTCTCTTCTGCACTCCCCGTTACTTTGGACAGCTGACCCCAAGTATTTAAACTCATACGCCTCCATCACCTCTACTCCTTGCATCCTCACCCTTCCACTGTCTTCTCTCTCATTCACATTCATGTTCTTTTACAATATATATCTCGTAATGTCTTCTTTATTCTTATACCCCTGTTATTTTGTCATAAATGGCCCAAAACACAATATATATATATATATATATATATATTTACAATTCTATTGAAAATAACCCCAAAACAATAGAATCTCTCATTTAAACATGTGAAACTAAAATGTGTGTGTTTTTCAGCGATCCACCAGTTCCCAGCGGACATCTTCTCTAACAGCCAGAGGACTCACGGAGCCATCCTGCTGCACATAGTGGCGGTGAGAGACACAAATTCACTTACAGGGAGAAAGACATTTACTGTGGGACAAACTGCACAATGTATACTGGGGTGCCAGTTTATTAGGTGCAACTATCTAGTCCCGTGTTGCGCCTCCTTTGGCCCTCAGAACAGCAGGAACTACTTCGGACATGGGTTCTACAAGATGCTGGATGCGTTGTGAAGGAATGTTGTACCATGCAGAAATGATTTTGTTGCTGTAAATTGGACAACTGCACACTGCTGCTGTGAGCCGCCCTTTCCACCTCATCCCAGAGATGGTAGGGCTGAGATCTGCAGACTGTGCGGGCCACTGGAGCAATGACAAGTGGCTGTCATGTTCCTGTAACCACGCAGTACTGATGCATGTCTTGGGACATGGTGCACGGTCATGGCGGCAGTGTCCATGCGAGTCTGCATAAACTGCACCCACGAAGGCGTGAACTTGGTCGGCAACGATGTTCGGATATGCCGTGCTGCTCAGACATTCTTCAGTGGGTATCGGGGCCCTAATGTGCACCAGGAAAACATTCCCCAAACCACCACACTGCCCCACTGGCCTGTGCTGTTGACACCAAACGGGGTGGCTGCATGGACCCATGTGGTAGTGACAAACTCTGATCCTTCCATCAACA
The DNA here is from genome assembly GCA_022114975.2 of Lampris megalopsis. Classification (NCBI taxonomy): domain Eukaryota; kingdom Metazoa; phylum Chordata; class Actinopteri; order Lampriformes; family Lampridae; genus Lampris; species Lampris megalopsis. The sequence goes on from JAJHIY020000532.1 coordinate 273,092, forward strand.
TGACACAAAAGGAAGCTGGATTCTTCCAGCCAGGAAACTTTGTTCCACTCCATAGCGGTCCAGTTTTGACGATCTTGTTCCCACTTCCCATCGCCTCCCGACATTGTCATCAGCTGTTGTAGCCCATTCAAGACAAAGTAGTGCGTTCTGAGATGATATTCTGCACGCCAATATTGAACTCGGCTGCACTATGCCTGGTTGTGGCCCATCTGTTCCCTTGCATGATTTCTGCCATCCTCCTTTGACCCCTCAGATCCACAAGTTCAGAATCAGAATCAGAGACACTGTCGTTTCATTTCATGCACTTGCACACATGAAATGAAACGAAACATGGTTTCCCCCAGCCCACAACGGTGCAACACAAAGACAAAAGCACATCCAAGAACCACAAGAACACACATATCCAAACTAACACATATATCTAAACTAAACTAAATAAATAAATCACTGTCCAGGAGAACGAACACCAGCCAGGATGACTATAGAACGGCCGGTCTGCATGGGCTAGCAGTTAGCTTAGCCTGCCCCGCTTCCGCATCCTGCCAGATCGCCCTTTGTGTTTCCTCTTCTGGTGCAGCTCTGGTCAGGGCCTTGGTCCTTGGGCCTACAGGACACAGCAGGCCAAGCTCCCTCGTCCGATCCAACACCAGCTCTCCCAGCCAGACCCCTTCCACACACCTCCCCGCCGCACTCCACACGACGACACCAAACACACAAACAAGGCGGGGTGAGGCCACCGCCAGACAAATCTGTTTCCATCCACAGTATTGTCAGTCATTGGTAGTTTTTTTTTGCTTTTCACACCATTCTCTGTAAATCCTTGAGCTGGTTGTGTGTGAAAAGCCCAGGACGCCAGCCGTTTGGGAGATGCTAGAGCGGGCACAACTTGCGCCAACTATCATGCCACATACAAAGTCACTAAGGTCATTCGTTATGCATATTCCAACGCTCAACTGAACACTGACTGATGGTAGAAAAGCTGGTCTGGCTGATGTATACCACACACCGCAATCAACATATGACATGTTGGACTGTACCATTTCTGTGAAGGGAGGGGGTGTGCCGAATAAACTGGCAACCGAGTGCATGCAGAATATGCAAGTGTCAGTCTGGGGCAACCTGAGCCAGTTTCTTCTTGTTTAGAGGAGGGGGAGGTTCTGGCCAATATGAGTTGCTTTTGTTTTTCTTTAAATTTTTACCAATCATTTATTAAACTTGTCTAACATGCAACACGTGATGGCCTCATTTAAAATGTACATGTTAGATTTAGGGTGGCACGGTGGCGCACTGGTTAGCGCAGTCACCTCACAGCAAGAAGGTCCTGGGTCCAAGACCCGGGGTAGTCCAACCTTGGGGGTTGTCCTTTGTGTGGAGTTTGCATGTTCTTCCCGTGTCTGCGTGGGTTTCCTCCAGGGGCTCCGGTTTCCTCTCACAGTCCAAAGACATGTAGGTCAGGTGAATCGGCTGTACTAAATTGTCCCTAGGTGTGAATATGTGTGTTTGTCAGCCCTGTGATGGCCTGGTGGCCCGTCCAGGCTGTCTCCCCGCCTGCTGCCCAAAGACTGCTGAGATAGGCTCCAGCATCCCCATGACCCTGAGAGCAGTGGTTTGGATAATGGAGGGATGGATGGATGTTAGGTTTAGTACAAGTTGAGGTGTTTGGAGACAGCTAGTGGGCAGTCTTTGCATTTGCACTATTCTTCCATCCATGTCCAGTTAAACTTTGAGAGCGAACTAGCTGAAGACACACAGAGCTCACTAACCAGCATCACAGGAGTCCGCGTCATGACAAACGCTGGTCTCATCTTTCTATTGCTACTGCACATGTTTTGTGTGAAGACTGATAGATGGGCTCAGTCCAAACTTAATTTTCCCCGGTGAAGAAGGCGGCCTGCGATGTGCCAGCAGATTTGGCCACAGTGTGCTGAAGTGAGCCAGACGCTAATAAAAATAAACGTCTGTTGCGGAGGCTCTAAGTCATCTTTGAATTCATCTGTCAACCTGAAAACTGGAAACACAATACATCAAACCTGAACGGCAACAGTGTCAAGAAAAAGAGCTGATGAGAAACCTGTAGTGATGGCACATGCAGACCACACAACCCTTCTCCTGCTCCAGTCTTTATGTAACTGTGAACACATATGTACGTACAATGTTCACTGTGAAGTCACGTGGGAGGTGAAGCATCACATGATGTCCAGCCTGTGGGTTTGTATGATATCTGTTCTCTGGCACATGCCAGAAACAGATATCATAGACGAAAAGACTTTTTCTAGTAAAACCAAACAGGCTGTTCAGCTGTCAAACATGTCTGCATTCACAACGGCTGCTGTCATGGCTAAAACAACCTTCACCATCTACCATCTACCCTCTACCATCTACAATCTACCATTTACCATCTACCATTTACCATCTACCATCTACTGTTTACCATCTACCTTCTACCATCTACCCTCTACCATCTACCCTCTACCCTCTACCATCTACCATTTACCATCTACCATTTACCATCTACCCCCTACCCTCTACCATCTACCATCTACCATCTACCATTTACCATCTACCATTTACCATCTACCCTCTACCCTCTACCATCTACCATCTACCCTCTACCAGTTACCATTTACCATCTACCATCTACCCTCTACCATCTACCATCTACCATCTACCCTCTACCCTCTACCCTCTACCATCTACCCTCTACCAGTTTCCATCTACCATCTACCATTTACCATCTACCATTTACCTTCTACCATCTACCATCTACCATTTACCATTTACCATCTACCCTCTACCATCTACCATCTACCCTCTACCAGTTACCATTTACCATCTACCATCTACCATTTACCATCTACCCTCTACCATTTACCATCTACCCTCTACCATCTACCATCTACCCTCTACCCTCTACCATTTACCATCTACCCTCTACCCTCTACCATCTACCATCTACCCTCTACCCTCTACCATCTACCCTCTATCCTCTACCATCTACCCTCTACCAGATACCATTTACCATCTACCCTCTACCATCTACCCTCTACCATCTACCCTCTACCAGTTACCATCTACCATTTACCATCTACCCTCTACCCTCTACCATCTACCCTCTACCAGCTCCCATCTACCATCTACCCTCTACCCTCTACCCTCTACCATCTACCCTCTACCATCTACCATCTACAATTTACCATTTACCATCTACCATCTACTGTTTACCATCTACCTTCTACCATCTACCATCTACCCTCTACCCTCTACCATCTACCCTCTATCCTCTACCATCTACCCTCTACCATCTACCCTCTACCAGTTACCATCTACCATTTACCATCTACTCTCTACCCTCTACCATCTACCCTCTACCAGCTCCCATCTACCATCTACCCTCTACCCTCTACCCTCTACCCTCTACCCTCTACCATCTACCATCTACCCTCTACCAGTTACCATTTACCATCTACCATCTACCCTCTACCCTCTACCATTTACCATCTACCCTCTACCATTTACCATCTACCCTCTACCCTCTACCATTTACCATCTACCCTCTACCATCTACCCTCTACCATCGACTGTTTACCATCTACCATCTACCATCTACTGTTTACCATCTACCCTCTACCATCTACCCTCTACCCTCTACCATCTACCATTTACCATCTACCATTTACCATCTACCCCCTACCCTCTACCATCTACCATCTACAATCTACCATTTACCATCTACCATTTACCATCTACCCTCTACCCTCTACCATCTACCATCTACCCTCTACCAGTTACCATTTACCATCTACCATCTACCCTCTACCCTCTACCCTCTACCATCTACCCTCTACCCTCTACCCTCTACCATCTACCCTCTACCAGTTACCATCTACCATCTACCATTTACCATCTACCATTTACCTTCTACCATCTACCATCTACCATTTACCATTTACCATCTACCCTCTACCATCTACCATCTACCCTCTACCAGTTACCATTTACCATCTACCATCTACCATTTACCATCTACCCTCTACCATTTACCATCTACCCTCTACCCTCTACCATCTACCCTCTACCATCTACCATCTACCCTCTACCATCTACCATTTACCATCTACCCTCTACCCTCTACCCTCTACCATTTACCATCTACCATCTACCCTCTACCCTCTACCATCTACCTTTTACCATCTACCATCTACCCTCTACCAGTTACCATTTACCCTCTACCCTCTACCATCTACCCGCTATCATCTACCATCTACCCTCTACCATCTACCATCTACCCTCTACCCTCTACCATTTACCATCTACCCTCTACCCTCTACCCTCTACCATCTACCCTCTACCCTCTACCCTCTACCATCTACCCTCTACCCTCTACCCTCTACCAGATACCATTTACCATCTACCCTCTACCATCTACCCTCTACCATCTACCCTCTACCAGTTACCATCTACCATTTACCATCTACCCTCTACCCTCTACCATCTACCCTCTACCATCTACCATCTACAATTTACCATTTACCATCTACCATCTACTGTTTACCATCTACCTTCTACCATCTACCATCTACCATTTACCATTTACCATCTACCCTCTACCCTCTACCATCTACCATCTACCCTCTACCAGTTACCATTTACCATCTACCATCTACCCTCTACCATCTACCCGCTACCATCTACCATCTACCATCTACCAGTTACCATTTACCATCTACCATCTACCCTCTACCATTTACCATCTACCCTCTACCATTTACCATCTACCCTCTACCCTCTACCATCTACCATTTACCCTCTACCCTCTACCCTCTACCATCTACCCTCTACCATCTACCATCTACCCTCTACCCTCTACCATTTATCATCTACCCTCTACCCTCTACCATTTACCATCTACCATCTACCCTCTACCCTCTACCATCTACCTTTTACCATCTACCATCTACCCTCTACCCTCTACCATCTACCCGCTACCATCTACCATCTACCCTCTACCCTCTACCATCTACCCTCTACCATCTACCATCTACCCTCTACCTTCTAACATTTACCATCTACCCTCTACCATCTACCATCTACCATCTACCCTCTACCCTCTACCATCTACCCTCTATCCTCTACCATCTACCCTCTACCAGATACCATTTACCATCTACCCTCTACCATCTACCCTCTACCATCTACCCTCTACCAGTTACCATCTACCATTTACCATCTACCCTCTACCCTCTACCATCTACCCTCTACCAGCTCCCATCTACCATCTACCCTCTACCCTCTACCCTCTACCATCTACCCTCTACCATCTACCATCTACAATTTACCATTTACCATCTACTGTTTACCATCTACCTTCTACCATCTACCATCTACCATCTACCCTCTACCCTCTACCATCTACCCTCTATCCTCTACCATCTACCCTCTACCAGATACCATTTACCATCTACCCTCTACCATCTACCCTCTACCAGTTACCATCTACCATTTACCATCTACCCTCTACCCTCTACCATCTACCCTCTACCAGCTCCCATCTACCATCTACCCTCTACCCTCTACCCTCTACCATCTACCCTCTACCATCTACAATTTACCATTTACCATCTACCATCTACTGTTTACCATCTACCTTCTACCATCTACCATCTACCATTTACCATTTACCATCTACCCTCTACCATTTACCATCTACCATCTACTGTTTACCATCTACCATCTACCATCTACCATCTACCCTCTACCCTCTACCATCTACCATCTACCCTCTACCATTTACCATCTACCATTTACCATTTACCCTCTACCAGCTCCCATCTACCCTCTACCCTCTACCCTCTACCATCTACCCTCTACCTTCTACCATCTACCCTCTACCATTTACCATCTACCATTTACCATCTACCCTCTACCATTTACCATCTACCCTCTACCCTCTACCATTTACCATCTACCATCTACCCTCTACCCTCTACCTTTTACCATCTACCCTCTACCAGTTACCATTTACCCTCTACCCTCCACCATCTACCCGCTACCATCTACCATCTACCCTCTACCCTCTACCCTCTACCCTCTACCATTTACCATCTACCCTCTACCCTCTACCATCTACCATCTACCCTCTACCATCTACCATCTACCCTCTACCCTCTACCCTCTACCATCTACAATTTACCATTTACCATCTACCATCTACTGTTTACCATCTACCTTCTACCATCTACCATCTACCCTCTACCATCTACCATCTACCATCTACCCTCTACCATCTACCCTCTACCAGTTACCATTTACCATCTACCATCTACCCTCTACCATCTACCCTCTACCATCTACCCTCTACCATCTACCCTCTACCATTTACCATCTACCCTCTACCGTCTACCATCTACCATTTACCATCTACCCTCTACCAGTTACCATCTACCATCTACCCTCTACCCTCTACCATTTACCATCTACCCTCTACCATTTACCATCTACCCTCTACCCTCTACCCTCTACCATCTACCATCTACCATCTACCCTCTACCATTTACCATCTACCCTCTACCATCTACCCTCTACCATCTACCATTTACCCTCTACCATCTACCCTCTACCATTTACCCTCTACCATTTACCATCTACCATCTACCCTCTACCAGTTACCATTTACCCTCTACCCTCTACCCTCTACCGTCTACCATCTACCGTCTACCATCTACCATCTACCCTCTACCCTCTACCATCTACCCTCTACCATCTACCATCTACCCTCTACCTTCTAACATTTACCATCTACCCTCTACCATCTACCATCTACCATCTACCCTCTACCCTCTACCCTCTACCCTCTATCCTCTACCATCTACCCTCTACCAGATACCATTTACCATCTACCCTCTACCATCTACCCTCTACCATCTACCCTCTACCAGTTACCATCTACCATTTACCATCTACCCTCTACCCTCTACCATCTACCCTCTACCAGCTCCCATCTACCATCTACCCTCTACCCTCTACCCTCTACCATCTACCCTCTACCATCTACCATCTACAATTTACCATTTACCATCTACTGTTTACCATCTACCTTCTACCATCTACCATCTACCATCTACCCTCTACCCTCTACCATCTACCCTCTATCCTCTACCATCTACCCTCTACCAGATACCATTTACCATCTACCCTCTACCATCTACCCTCTACCAGTTACCATCTACCATTTACCATCTACCCTCTACCCTCTACCATCTACCCTCTACCAGCTCCCATCTACCATCTACCCTCTACCCTCTACCCTCTACCATCTACCCTCTACCATCTACAATTTACCATTTACCATCTACCATCTACTGTTTACCATCTACCTTCTACCATCTACCATCTACCATTTACCATTTACCATCTACCCTCTACCATTTACCATCTACCCTCTACCATCTACCCTCTACCCTCTACCATCTACCATTTACCATCTACCATTTACCATCTACCCCCTACCCTCTACCATCTACCCTCTACCATCTACCCTCTACCATCTACCATCTACCCTCTACCATCTACCATTTACCATCTACCCTCTACCATTTACCATCTACCCTCTACCCTCTACCATTTACCATCTACCATCTACCATCTACCCTCTACCCTCTACCCTCTACCATCTACCCTCTACCATCTACAATTTACCATTTACCATCTACCATCTACTGTTTACCATCTACCTTCTACCATCTACCATCTACCATTTACCATTTACCATCTACCCTCTACCATTTACCATCTACCCTCTACCATCTACCCTCTACCATCTACCATTTACCATCTACCCCCTACCCTCTACCATCTACCCTCTACCATCTACCATCTACCCTCTACCATCTACCATTTACCATCTACCCTCTACCATTTACCATCTACCCTCTACCCTCTACCATTTACCATCTACCATCTACCCTCTACCCTCTACCCTCTACCTTTTACCATCTACCCTCTACCAGTTACCATTTACCCTCTACCCTCCACCATCTACCCGCTACCATCTACCATCTACCCTCTACCCTCTACCCTCTACCCTCTACCATTTACCATCTACCCTCTACCCTCTACCATCTACCATCTACCCTCTACCATCTACCATCTACCCTCTACCCTCTACCCTCTACCATCTACAATTTACCATTTACCATCTACCATCTACTGTTTACCATCTACCTTCTACCATCTACCATCTACCCTCTACCATCTACCATCTACCATCTACCCTCTACCATCTACCCTCTACCAGTTACCATTTACCATCTACCATCTACCCTCTACCATCTACCATTTACCATCTACCCTCTACCATTTACCATCTACCCTCTACCATTTACCATCTACCCTCTACCGTCTACCATCTACCATTTACCATCTACCCTCTACCAGTTACCATCTACCATCTACCCTCTACCCTCTACCATTTACCATCTACCCTCTACCATTTACCATCTACCCTCTACCCTCTACCCTCTACCATCTACCATCTACCCTCTACCCTCTACCATTTACCATCTACCCTCTACCATCTACCCTCTACCATCTACCATTTACCCTCTACCATCTACCCTCTACCATTTACCCTCTACCATTTACCATCTACCATCTACCCTCTACCAGTTACCATTTACCCTCTACCCTCTACCCTCTACCGTCTACCATCTACCGTCTACCATCTACCATCTACCATCTACCCTCTACCGTCTACCATCTACCATCTACCCTCTACCATCTACCATCTACCATCTACCCTCTATCCTCTACCATCTACCCTCTACCCTCTACCATCTACTCTCTACCAGTTACCATTTACCATCTACCCTCTACCAGCTCCCATCTACCATTTACCATCTACCATCTACCATCTACCCTCTACCCTCTACCATCTACCACTTTCCATTTACAATTTACTATTTACCATTTACCTACCTAGACAACTAGCCAGTACTTCACATTTGCCTTTCCACTATTAAGCTGTTGCTCTCATCCACAGGGAGTGGCAATAATTGTAAGAATAGGGCATCCGGGTAGCGTGGTGATCTATTCCGTTGACTACCAACACTTGCGCCTCCTCTGGTTGCTCGGGGCACCTGTTCGAGGGGGGAGTGGGAACTGGGGGGAATAGCGTGATCCTCCCACGTGCTAGGTCCCCCTGGTGAAACTCCTCACCGTCAGGTGAAAAGAAGTGGCTGGTGACTCCACATGTATCGGAGGAGACGCGGTAGTCTGCAGCCATCGGCAGAGGGGGTGGAGCAACGAGCGGGACGGCTCGAAAAATAGGGGAATTGGCCAAGTACAACTGGGGAGAAAAAGATGGGGGAGGGGGGAGACAAAATAAATAGATAAATAAATGATTGTGAGTATGTACTTAATTTTCATTACCATTATTGCTTGTAGCTTTGTAAAGACCGGTTATAAAGGGCAACGCAAAGAAATTAGCTCACAACTAGAAGAGCTGTGTTTCATGCTAACTGCTGCTGACCTGGCGTTAATTTAGCAGTGGAAATGGGAACAAAAGCTCACCTTTGCCCCAGTCACTGTGGTTTTTAAAATTATGCTGACTGTCTGCCGGCCCGCCCGTCCATTCCGGGTCACTGTGAAATAACAGGGTGTGTGCGGACTGTGTGTGCGCTCATCGAGCGGGTTTTCGCTGTCTCTGCAGGCCCTCTACATGTTCCTGGCCCTGGCTATAACCTGCGATGACTACTTTGTGGTGTCTCTGGAGAAAATCTGCGAGGTACACCAATCCTTTACCGTTCCACCCTGACCTCGTCTGCTGCAGGAGCGCATCGCATCTCTGCACCACATACCCTCCCACTGTCTCTTCTCCTGCACCCATCTTCACCGACAAACTCCCATCATTTTCCGTTCCCTCACCCATGTGCCCTGTATAATCGCGCCTTGCTGTTTTCCCCATCCTATTGTCTAGGCCCAGGAAGGAGACTCGGCTCATGTGGACACAACATTTACTGATGTCAATAAACGTTGTGTCCGCATGAACCGATTCACCTCCCTGTGATGCTCTTACCTGGATTATTAAACATGCATCAACACACACACACACACACACACACACACACACACACACACACACACACATATATATATATATATATATATATATATATATATACATATATGAGAGTCTGTCTGATATCTGACTTCCTGCTTCTACACGATAAACTACATCGTTTCTGTCTGTGTGTGTGTGTGTGTGTGTGTGTATGTGTGCGCGTGTGTGTGTGTGTGTGTGTTCATGTAGAAATTGAACCTTAGCGAGGATGTAGCAGGAGCTACTTTCATGGCCGCTGGAAGCTCCGCACCTGAACTTTTTGCTTCTGTAATTGGTGAGGGAGACACACACACACACACACAGACACACACACACACACACATGCACACACACAGACACACACACACACACACACACACAGTGAAGGGCAGCTAGTGTTGACGCTAAGCCCTTGCTGTGTCTGGTATTAGTTTTATTGTCCAGGCTCGTGAGATAAAGAACGAGTCCACATGCTGTCACTTCCTGTCCTCTTGGAGTGTGGCTGTGTCTTATGAGGACAGAAGACCTTCTTCGTGTCTTCCAGCACTTGTGTGTGTTTTAAGGTGAAATTAGAATATATTGTAAAGAGTATTTCATGACAATGGCAGGAGTAAGATTTCCCCTCAGCCGACAGGATCCTGTCATCGCTCAGCGAGTCCTCCTGAGCACCTCCTGAACACCTTCTGTACACCTCCTGAGCACCTCCTGAACATCTCCTGAACACCTCCTGAACACCTACTGTACACCTCCTGAGTACCTTCTGAACACCTTTTGAGCACCTCCTGAACACCTCCTGAACACCTTCTGAACACCTTTTGAGCACCTTCTGAACACCTCCTGAGCACCTCCTGAACACCTTTTGAGCACCTCCTGAACACCTTCTGAACACCTCCTGAACACCTCCTGACCACCCCCTGAACACCTTCTGAACACCTGCTGAACACCTTCTGAGCACCTTCTGAACACTTCCTCAACACCTCCTGAGCACCTTCTGAACACCTTTTGAGCACCTTCTGAACACCTCCTGAGCACCTTCTGAACACCTTTTGAGCACCTTCTGAACACCTCCTGAGCACCTCCTGAACACCTTTTGAGCACCTCCTCAACACCTCCTGAGCACCTTCTGAGCACCTTCTGAACACTTCCTGAACATCTCCTAAACACCTCCTGAACACTTTCTGAGCACCTTCTGAACACCTCCTGACCACCTTCTGAACACTTCCTGAACATCTCCTAAACACCTCCTGAACACTTTCTGAGCACCTTCTGAACACCTCCTGAACACCTCCTGAACACTTCCTGAACACCTTCTGAACACCTCCTGAACACCTTCTGAACACCTTCTGAGCACCTCCTGAACACCTTCTGAACACCTTCTGAACACCTTCTGAACACCTCCTGAACACCTTCTGAACACCTTCTGAACACCTTCTGAGCACCTCCTGAACACCTTCTGAACACCTTCTGAACACCTTCTGAACACCTCCTGAACACCTTCTGAGCACCTTCTGAGCACCTCCTGCACACCTCCTGAACACCTTCTGAACGCCACGTTCCAGGTCACATGGTTTTACTGTTCTCACTCCATCATTTTAAACCATCTGCAGTCATGTACATGTACATGAACATCGGCGTGTGCGCCTGGCGGTGTGCAGATTAACTGTCTCCATGACGATCGTGGCTCTCGGCTTTGGAGCGGGAAAGCTCTGTAATAATGCTGCCGTCACTCTGGCCTGGTAAACCAGCCAGCACGCCTGCAGCCCTGCTCTGAGAATAAAGAGCAGGGGGGAGAAAACAGGAGGGGGGCAAAATGAAACGATAACGAGATAGGAGAACACTAAACACGAGACAGACAGAGGAACATACAGGAAGGAGCGAGCGCTCAGCGTGGGAGGGAGGAAGGAGAAACAGCTTTGCGGAAACACACTGGCGTTGTATTGTTGTGTTGTGTCTTGTTGTGTTGTGTTGTAGTGTTCTGTTGTGTTGTTGTGTTGTGTTGTGTTGTGTTTTGTTGTAGTGTTGTGCTTTGTTGTGTAGTATTGTGATGTTGTTGAGTTGTGTTTTGTTGTGTTCTTGTGTTGTCGTGTTGTGTAGTGTTGTGTTGTCATGTTGTGTAGTGTTGTGTTGTCGTGTTGTGTAGTGTTGTTGTGTTGTGTTATGTTCTTGTGTTGTGTTGTGTTATGTTGTGTTGTGTTGTGTTTTTGTGTTATGTTGTTGTGTTGTGTTGTGTTGTGTTGTGTTGTGTTGTCGTGTTGTGTTGTTGTTGTTGTGTTGTGTTGTGTTGTGTTGTGTTGTGGTGTTGTGTTGTGTTTTTGTGTTGTTGTTGTTGTGTTGTGTTGTGTTGTGTTGTGTTGTTGTGTTGTGTTGTTATGTTGTGTTGTGTTGTGTTTTTGTGTTATGTTGTTGTGTTGTGTTGTGTTGTGTTGTGTTATGTTGTTGTGTTGTGTTGCGTTATGTTGTGTTGTGTTGTGTTGTGTTTTTGTGTTATGTTGTTGTGTTGTGTTGTGTTGTGTAGTGTTGTGTTGTCGAGTTGTGTAGTGTTGTGTTGTGTTGTGTTCTTGTGTTGTGTTCTTGTGTTGTGTTGTGTTTTTGTGTCATGTTGTTGTGTTGTGTTGTGTTGTGTTGGGCCAGAGGTATTTTCTTCTCAGCTGAACAAGCTGAAGGTTTCCACACGAGTCAGCAGGAATCACATGGGTGGAAAACACAAGACCACTTCTCTCACACAACCCGCTCGTTAACTCCTTACTACTACTTAATAGTACCTACTAGTTCTTAATAGTAATTAATAGTACTTACTAGTTCTTAATAGTACCTACTAGTACTTAATATTAATTAATTAATAGTACTTACTAGTTTTTAATATTAATTAATAGTACTTATTAGTAATTAATATTACTTAATAGTAATTAATAGTACTTACTAGTACTTACTATTACTTACTAGTAATTAATAGTACTTAATAGTAATTAATAGTACTTAATAGTAATTAATCGCTGTCATCAGAGCTGGAAGTGGGGCAGAAGAAGTGCCGGTAGTGAACCTGTGATCATTTTGGTGTTTCCTCTGGTGCTAAGCTTGGAGTTTTTACACTGAATAACAGATACTAAGAGACGTCGTTTAATTTAGAAAGGACACGGACAGGAACTCTCTTCTTTATGATTAATGAAGTGAATAAATTAACTGGAAACATAAAAACAAGAACATCCATCCAGCATCCATTATCCATCCATCCATCCACCATCCATCCATCCATCCACCATCCATCCATCCATCCATCCATCCATTATCCATTATCTGAACCGCTTATCCTGCTCTCAGGGTGGCGGGGATGCTGGAGCCTATCCCAGCAGCCACTGGGCGGCAGGCGGGGAGACACCGTGGACAGGCCGCCAGGCCATCACTCACACACACACACACACACACACACACACACACACACACACACACACACACACACACACACACACACACACACACACACACACACACACACACAATCTAGTATGGCCGAGTCACCTGACCTACATGTCTTGGGACTGTGGGAGGAAACCGGAGCCCCTGGAGGAAACCCACACAGACACGGGGAGAACATGCAAACCCCACACAGAGGACGACCCCCAAGGTTGGACGACCCCGGGGCTCGAACCCAGGACCTTCTTGCTGTGAGGCGGCCGCGCTAACCACAGCGCCACCGTGCTGCCTCTTGGAACACGTCATGTTGAATTAGTTTATTGCTCGTTGTATTGTAATGAGCATGAGGTGTGTGTGTGTGTGTGTGTGTGTGTGGGCCCTGTGAAGGCCTGGCGGCCTGTCCAGGGTGTCTCCCCGCCTGCCGCCCAGTGACTGCTGGGATAGGCTCCAGCACCCCCGCCACCCCGAGACCAGGATCAGCGGTTGGGATGAGGGATGGGTGGATGTTCCTAAGATCGGTAATATAGACGAGCTTGATATAAAAGCATCGAAGGAGCAATAAGCTAGCTAATTCAGCTTGTGGCTACCACATGGCTTGACATATCCGTCTTCCTTGAACCTCATACTACCAACATTATTAACATACAAGGACTACGGACCGGGGGGAGGGGGGGGGTCCTCCCTGGAGACAAGGAATAAACCACTGTAAGAAACAGCCATCATAGCCAAACGTTAACTTGATTCTTCTCAAAACATGATTAGTAATGTGTCCTTTGAAATTAGTATTTTTGATAGGAAAGTGACAGTTAATTGGCATATTATTTAAAACAATAATATATACTTGAGGGCCGCCGCGTAGCTGTGGGTGGGCCTAGGCGGGCCTGGGTCCACCCACTTGGCACTCGGGCCCACCCGATCAGAATGCTTCGTTTTTGCTGGGTCGTCCAGTGAAGAGCGGTCAGTGACTACGGTTTCAGCCATCTGACCACGCGGCCGTTAATGTTCGTCTCGGTGCCTGTAATGTTACCTCTGGTGATGTCTAATCCTTGTGTCATTGACCTGCGGTGCATCCAGGCAAGTATAGTTAGAACGGCCTATGTTGGTTAACATGTGTTTCAGAACCTGTTAAATATGATTGGTCTTGGGAGGGGGCTAGGCCCACCTGACTTTCTGTGCCCACCCACACTGTGATTTCTGCCTAAGCCACAGCCTAGTGGGGGTACACCTAGATTTAAACTAGGATCGCTGGGCTCAGAGTCCAGAGTGCTAACCATTACACCATGGGGCTAGCTCAGTCTAACAGATGGGGTAAGATCTGAGATTACCAATTACGGCATGCTAATTTTATTTCTCTCTTCATTTGGAAATGCAGTTATGCGCCAGACTCCAGCAGTGGAATAAATTAGAATTCAGATGTACACGGCTTTGGATGAAAGCATCCGCTAAAGGAAATTGTAGTTGCAAAAGTTAATCACAATGAACCCGTGTCTCCACATTCTGGATTGGAAACTGATGGACAAGGATAAATTAAAACTGTCTCCAACCTGAACTAGGAAAAAAAAAATGATTTGCCTCATGTTTTTTTCTCAGTTCAGGTAGAAACAAAGTGGTGATGTGGTTTTATAGCTTGCCAGACCCTCCCTCCAAGTGATCCTAGATCTACAGAGAACATTCTGTTAACATGCAGACTCGGACGGATGTTTTGAGGGCTCCAACAAAACGGATTTCATACCTGTCAAGGCCTCAAATTCTGTACAAAGAATGTTCATGGAGAATTGTGGGAGTATGAATTTAACAATCACAACACGTAAATGAACATTTTCAAATTACAGACAGACATGAAATACTGATCTGGCGCGGCAGGATTAGTGTTAACGGGTGATGAGGCCTTTGATATAGCAACGTGGCACAGATCAGATCAAGAGGAGAGAAGAAGGCTTCATGGACATCAAATTGAATTTAGAACAATACCAAGCCTCAGCGGATTTGATCAAGCAGGCCTTTTTTGCCACTCCGCAAACATACAAATTGTTGAATCTCAGGAAGCACCTATTTCCATACGGTGATCGCTTGAACGCTGATGTCACCTCCTCCTCCCTCTTTTGACTCCTCCCGTATGAAACAGAAGCACTGACTCTTTCCAGATCATTGTGCACAAGGGGGGCCCATATCATGGAGAGGTGGTTAGGCTAGATGGGGTACAGCCATGGACGGAAGTGATGCATATGGCAGTATGTGCAGATAATGGATGGTAATCAATGTAGGACTGTTGTACTTTGGAAGACCACATTCGGCATGTAACTTTGGCAGGACAAATGTTTGGTTATACGGTGTCCATGCACTGGCGATGAATCAGATACTTGGTAGTTTATTTCCTGCCCCTCACTCCTGGCGGGGCGTGGCAAACACGGTTACTTAATAGGGATAAATGCACAGAATTAACATTTTAAATATGTTATCTCTATGGATAAATAGCTACAACGTCGCAGACACTAGCTAACGTTAGCTACCATTTTATATAGACTTAGCTGGCCTGCTAGGATTGGGAAGCAGTATCTATGTGCACGCAACAGTGATATTTCATTTAAAATATTCAATTAACAGTTTTTATTAAGGGAAATTGTAGTTATTTTAAGTAAAACTAATTCATCCGACTCATCAGTCACCTGGCTTTAAAAACCAAAGTCCCAACTCGCGGTAGCTCAGGAGGTTAGCTAGGCTAGCTATCGCCATAGCAAAGAAATATGCCCGGCGAGATTTTGCGTCACTTCCGTCCGTGGCTGTATCCCATCTAGTCACAACCTGGAGCCTGGAGAGGTCTACAGCTCGTGAATACTTGCTAGCGTCCCAGGAACATATGAGTCCATGCGACCAGGATCCGCTTTCTCCACCGCTATACACACCATCCAATGCATCTACCTGCCTTGACGATTACTCACCAGCAGTTCCGACAACTCCCCCCACTGCTTTGGCCCTAGACGTTGATCTCTAGGATGGCGAGCTCAGCTCACTGTTTGGAGGTGGTGGTACAGCATCTGTTGCTAGTCTGCTCTTGGTGTCAATTCATGAGCTTATTAAAGACGAGTGCTACGGTTGTCGCACCCAGCATCCTAGTCAACTACATCATCCATGCCTATTCCTGCCTCCTAAAGACAATGTCTTTAACCTCTGCCGAGACTTGGTAAAAAAAAAACTCTGGACAGATCAATTTATCCCTGCTCTGATGCACGTTCTGGAGGCTCAAAATCTTGTTCTACCTTGATCCAGAGTCCAAGGTGCCACAGAAGCGTTCCTGCACGAGTTAAAAGCTGCTGACTAAATGTTTGATAAACTTCAAGATATCACAACACAACTGATGGACAATGGTTCAGTCAAAGAGGAAATGATTGACAAATGTGTTGATTTGTGCACTGAAACTGAAACCGACGACTGAAATTGTGTCCTGATTCTAAGGCCTAACAGTTTGAGAACAGACGGGGGGGGGGGGAATTAATCAATTTATAATGAATTTGGCATGCCATTTTCTGGTAAAAAAAAAACTCACCAGTCTTGTAAAACAGAATCAAGTGAACAGTCTCTCACTTTATGATCTGCTTGTTAGAGTTAATAGGCAATGCTTAAACCAGATGGAAGAAATAATGTCTAAAATCCAAGGCCTACCCAGGAGCGCCAAGATGGCAACTGTTGATGGTGGATGTGATGAATGCTGATTGCTGATTCTTCTTTGGAAAACCATAGCCTGACTGTTCTTTGTTAGAGCAGGCTCCGAATTTTGATTGGCAGCATCTGTTGTATTTGTATGAGCTGGTAGTTGATTTATCTGCTTTCAAACTCAAGAATCATCAATCGGTTTCCACGAATCACGTTATTCAGTAGGATGCATGCTTGCAAAAGGGAATGCTGGCTAAAGACCTATCATTTCATATTGAGTCAATCTTTTTTTCCCTGTTTTTCTCCCCAATTGTATCCGGCCAATTGCCCCACTCTTCCGAGCCATTCCGGTCGCTGCTCCACCCCCTCTGCCGATCCGGGGAGGGCTGCAGACTACCACGTGTCTCCTCCCATGCATTTGGAGTCACCAGCTGCTTCTTTTCACCTGACAGTGAGGAGTTTCGCCAGGGTGACGTAGCGCGTGGGAGGATCACGCTATTCCCCCCCGGTCCCCCCCCCCGAACAGAGGAGCCGCTAGTGCAGCGACCAGGACACATACCCACATCCGCCTTCCCAACTCGTCACATAGGGACGCTTGTTGAGGACGACCTCTTCGCCACTCTTCAGCGCTCTAGGTACCCCTTTAACGTCAACTTCCAACGTGGACGACTGAGATCACCCATAGGCACACAAAAACAACAACCCTAACCCTAACACTAACCTCGTTACATCAAAACGAGTTATGTCACATACAAATCAGTGTTTTCAGAGAACAAAACATCGTCCCTGGTGCCGGCCCGTCACTTTAACACAACACATCACGTGCCACAACCACATAGTGCCAGTGTGAAGAGGTCGTGGTCATTTCACGTATTGCTGTGAGATCATGTTGGTGAATGCACACAGATAAAAGACAGATTTACGCTCTGTACTTCTAAAAACCAGTCGGGACAATCTACAACTACCCTCCACGTTGAACGTTGACGTTAAAGGGTACCTAGGGCGTTGAAGAGTGACGAAGAGGTCGTCCTCAGCAAGCGTCCATCTGTGACGAGTTGGGAGTGCGCGTGCGTAGCAGAGTGGGGTAATTGGCCGGATACAAGTGGGGAGAAAGGCGGCGGGGGGGGGGGGGGGAATCAAGAAGAAAAAAAATAGATGGGCAGTATGGACATACAATCACTACTTCATACGATCGCGTGCACTGCGTCCTATAGACGAGCACCAGACTGACAATATCCCCTCGATAATTAAAACTGATCCAAACCAGCACATTAGCTTTACATACGGCAACGTTACACTGAAGCTGCATTTCGACAGGTGAAAACGTTTGTCTGGAAAAAAATCAAGGTGACAAGACTGGTGACAAGGACTACTGTGAAGCGGGCCAGGAGCCGAATGCCTGGGGTCCACGTTTGGGTGCCTGTTGCATCGTGCCCTCCCCGTCCTCGAAGAGGGAGTCGACGCTGCTACACTGCGTTGTAAAACGGCTGCTAGGGACACAGCTGAAGGAGCCCTAATGCAGACCCCGGCCAGAAGGGACAGCGTGACATATTTTAGCAAGGCAGAAAGAAATGGCGGCTCTCTTCATCAAACAGAACTGGGCCCGTTTTCAGCCCCCGTGACCCAACTTTGTAGCGACCAGACAAAGTGTGCTGAAGTGTGGTGGCCAGTTATACAGAGACGTTGCTGAAAAAAAGTCAATGAGACGAGGGTCCTTCAAAATAAGGCTTTTATTGACGTATCAACAGAGTCTGAGTCAGGTCTGCAGACTGACTGGGAACCAGACAGAAGCCTGCCTGTCTTTATACCATTTCCAAAGCTAGTGAACAGTCTACTGGCGTCGGTCCATGTCCTGCTGTTAATCAGGGTCCTTGTTGATCAGGACATGTTGGCCTCTCTATCGATGTAAGGATGACGCTAGGATGTCTTCAGTCCTCCCCCTTTGACAGTCTAATGGTTGTCTCGACATGCTGCTACTGTTTCCTGCATAATAGTGGTGACCCTTACATGATGGAATGTCCCTTATCCTACGTTTGGGCATAAACGAGTTTGTCTTCTACTGACCGTATGTCCTGGTTATATGGCCTTGTGCTACTTGCCACACTTGCTTGTCACTCTAGTCACAGGAAATGACAGATCCCCACATGTGCCCTTACCTACTACCATAGACGTTTCCCCGCTGTCGGCTGTGACGGGATCGGGCCCCATTGAATTTCTGGTCCCTGGAGACGGTGAACGATAAATTGACCTAATACCACACGGCTCGGGATTACAAGGCCAAACAAGGAAGCCGTGGCCGACATGGACATGTGCGAAGTGATCAGTCACTACAGGTGGGGGACTGGAGTCACATGACTCGGTTCGGGTCAGACTCGACTCACAGATCTGAAGACTTGAAACTTGCGTGACTATCCATCCATTATCCAGACGGCTTTATCCCGCTGTCGGGGTCGCAGGATGCTGGAGCCTATCCCAGCAGTCACTGGGCGGCGGGCGACAAGTTAATTTTGTTCTTCTAGCCCATTATCACAAATTACAAATGTGCCTCAGTGGGCTTTACGGAAACACAACATCCTGTCCTTAGACTCTCACAACGGATAAAGAACAACTCTAAAAAAAAAAACCCTTTAACAGGGAGAAAAGCTAGGGAGAAAGCTCGGGGAGAGCACCAGAGGAGGATCTCTCTCCCAAGACGCACAACGTGCAATGATGTTGTGTTTACACAATTTACACAATACAACACTGAAAGAGGATGTCACAATTACAGTTGATTTATAACATTTATGAAGAACATGATGAGAAGGACGCCAAGCAGTGTCCAGACGCCACCGGAACAGTCCAGGACCTGAGCCACGTGACCAGCATCACTATGTAGACCTGACAGGAGGACGGACTACACATGCACACAAGAGAGACTCACATCACAGCATTCACATACACGGGAGAAGAGACAAGAAAACCCAGTCAGCCACACGCCTGAGTGAGAGAAGGATACGACATCGAAACAGGACAACACAATTATATGGATTTACAAGATGTATGAAAAGAAAATGTGATGAAAGTGCCAAGCGGTGTCTAGGTGGTGACCACTGTCACCATGGAGACCTGGGAGGAGGACAGACTACACATGCACACATCACACCATTCAAACCATTAGTTTGAATGTGTGTGTTCTTGTAGTTCTTGGATGTGTTTTTGTCTTGGTGTTGTACTGCTGTGGGCTGGGGGAAACCACATTCATTTCATTTCATGTGCGCAAGTACATGAGGTGAAATGACAAAGTGTCCCTGACTCCTGATTGAAGAAGAGAAAGGAGAAGACATCATTCAGAGAGAGAAAAGATGCGAGAGAAGAGAACAGTTTGCAATAGTCTTTAATCTATACTCTATACTCTATAATCTATACTATAATCTATACTCCATATTCTATATTCTATACTCTATAATATATACTATACTCTATATTCTATAACCTATACTCTATATACTATACTCTATATTCTATAATCTACACTATACTCTATATTCTATAATCTATACCATACTCTATATTGTATAATCTATACTCTATAGTGTATAATCTATACTCTATAATCTATACTATACTCTATATTCTATAATCTATACCATACTCTATATTCTATAATCTATACTATACTCTATATTCTATAATCTATACTCTATAATCTATACTATACTCTATATTCTATAATCTATACTATACTCTATATTCTATATTCTATACTATACTGTATAATCTATACTATAATCTATACTCTATACTTTTGTCGGCAGAAGAATGGTTGGTAAATTCACTGAGACAGAATCCGACCCGCCATGCAGTACAGGTTGTGAACTACTCAATTTAAGGACAATTAATTGTAGTTTAAAGCAAAAAGATGAGTTTTAAGTTTGGATTTAAAGGACTCAACAGACTCTGGTTGTCTGATGGCAGTAGGCAGGTTATTCCACAAGAGCGAAGCCCGATAGGAAAAGGCCCTGCTGCCACCAGCTGACTTCTTTTAACTGTGGGTCACGTGGGAGCCCTGGATTTTGAGAGTGAAGAGCTGGAGATGACATGAAAGGTTTAAGGAGATCAGACAGGTGGGATGGGGCAAGCCCATTTAGGATTTTATAAGTCAGCAGAAGCACCTTGTATTCTGATCTAACACGGATAGGAAGCTAATGAAGGGAGGCAAGAATTGGTGTAATATGGTCAAATTTCCTAGTTTTAGTTAGGATTCTAGCAGCAGCATTCTGAACCATCTGAAGACTTTTAGTACCAGGATGTGGCAGACCTGAGAACACAACATTACAGTAATCAGGCCTGGATGAAACAAATGCATGTGTTAGAGTCTCCACACCAACCATGGACAGGAAAGACCGAATGTTAGCTATGTTATGTAAGTGAAAAAAGGCAGCCTTGGTGATTTCTTATGTGCTTATCAAAGGAAAGGCTGGGATCAAACACAGCACCAAGACTTCTGCTGCCACACTTTGTGAAACCGCGGAGTTGTCAGTTGTTATCGTTACTTGTGTAGCCCTGGCTAAAAGGCATTTAGACAGCTAAAATTCATATACATTTGGTTAAAATTAATCTAGGATATAAATAGTTTTTAAAATGAAGTTCATGTTTAAATATGTTAAAAACATACTATATGGAAGGATAAAGTAGAGAAGTCATAATCTTTAGAGTTAAAAGGTTAGTTTATGCAAATGAGCATAGTTTGCTTAATATGTACAGGACCAAGCACGTGTAGTCAGTCTAACAGCCGAACTTGATTAGCTGCATTATGTCAATCTATGTTTTCCTTTGTTTTAATTTGCACGTTCTGAAATGACAGCCAATCCAAATTCCATTCTCTGGTGGAGGGGCGGGACTTGGTACTAAGCTGTTGGGTCTGGTGCCTTGAAGAATGGGGAAAAGCGAATGGTCAAGGAACAGTGCAGATTGTTCGAGAGCAAAATGTGTTCCTAACTTAGTGGTTGACGAACAGTTATCCAAGGGGTTCAGATTTTAGTGATCTGCGAGAGGAGATGGATGATTTGTGGCTGTAAGAGAGGACATTTCCGTTGGACCACTTTGGAGAACTGTTTTCCGTTGGAGTGCTAGTTGACTGTCGCTGCTGTTTCTTCTGCGCCCTGCCGAGCCATCACCCAGTTTCTCCTCGTCTGTCCCCCTCTAAATGTCCCCTGGATCTGTGAGCACTGAGCACATGCTTTTTGTATTTTGCTTGTGTGACCAAGTGAAGTGGCCACTACAGTTTCTAGGCCTCTACGCTCCCAAGCCACGACTCAGGCCTGCATCGGGGGTTTGGTTTAGCATGGGTGCCCAAGTCCAGGCCTCGAGGGCCGCAGTGTCTGCAGGTATTTGTTGCAACCATGCACTACACCACCTGGTTTAACTAATTCCTTTCCCTCCTTGGTCCAAGAGGTGAGCTACTTAGTTAAATCAGGTCGTGTAGTGCATGGTTGGAACAAATACCTGCAGACACTGCGGCCCTCGAGGCCTGGAGTTCGGCACCCCTCGCTTACAGTTTTTCATAAGTTGCAGAGTGAGTGTGTGTGGGCCTATGATTGATGTTATTTGATATTATTTTGTGTTTATTCATATTTGGGATTTAGTCCTATTTGTCTTTATTCATGAATGTGATTTTGAGGAATTCTGTTTTATCTAAATGAATAGCCTACCATAATTTGGCATTACATTTAAAGAAACCTTGTTGTGTCATAGTTCATAGGTAATTCATGTTTGATAACTGTTAAAAGGATAGATAAAATTGGGACAAGAGACAAAACCAAAATCTGAGTGATATATCTTTATTATATATCATGAATTTATTTGGAGGCACCGCCAGTCATTCTAGTTTAAAAGAGAGTGCTGTTAAAATAGTTTAAGGGGCATACAGGTAATAGCGCCATTTATTTTGAAACCTTACCCAGGCCCCGCCCACAATACTACGACACATAGCAGGTTTTTATAATGCTACATGGGACGGGTGTTGCACTTGATCAAATTGGTGTCTGCGTATAGCAGGGCCAACGACCAGCATCTCAGTTTTATCTGAATTTAAAAGTAGGAAATTTTGTCACATCCAGTTTTTCCACAGCAGTCAAGCAGGCCGTTAAATTAGTCATTTGAGTATGAGCACCAGACCTCATAAGCACATACAGCTGGGTATCGTCCACATAGCAATGGCCATTTATTCCATGACTGCATATAATTTAAAAAACAGTGGGCCAAGAACCGAGCTGTGAGGTACGCCACATTTCACATCAGAGAATTTTGATATAATATTACTATAGCAGACACAATGTGTTCTTCCGGATAAGTAGGACTTAAACCAACAGAGAGCTAAGCCAGAGACACCAAAATTACAATGTATCTGTCTAATAGTATACAGTGATCAATTGTATCAAAGGCTGCACCGTGGTCCAGTAGTAGAAGTACTGAGGTGGAATCAGAGTCCATAGATAGTAGAAGATTATTTACCACTCTAGTTGGAGCAGTTTCACTAGAGAAAAAGGTCCTGGCCACTGGTCCCGACTGTGAGCGATCAGGCCGAAACAAGTTCAAAGCAACAACTTTTTGACTGTCATAGATCGACTCGTCGCAGAACTGGATGAGAGGTATCACCCCTACAAAGATGTTCAGCAGACATTTGGATTTTTTTTTAAACAATATTCCATCCATTTCCATGCAAGAGAGGCAAGATTGAGATGGTTTGGACATGTGTGGAGGAGAGATGCTGGGTATACTGGGAGAAGGATGCTGAATATGGAGCTGCCAGGGAAGAGGAGAAGAGGAAGGCCAAACAGGAGGTTTATGGATGTGGTGAGGGAGGACATGCAGGTGGCTGGTGTGACAGAGGAAGACGCAGAAGACAGGAAGAGATGGAAACGGATGATCCGCTGTGGCGCCCCCTAACGGGAACAGCCGAAAGCAGCCGAAAGTAGTAGTAGATTCCATCCATTTCCATACAAGATCTGTGTACAGGAGTGGCTTATCTCCAGAAGAAATACTCAGGTGATTTGGGGGGAAAATTTTTGGACGAAATTGGACAATTCAGAGATTTTATCAAAGAAAACGAGGGCACATCAACAAGGTCACTGCTGCAACTTATAAGAAGGAAATGATAGTCAGTGTTTCCAAACGTTGATCTAGCACTCCTAATATTTATGACCTTGCCTGTAACCAGTGCCAGCGGGAGCATTTTTTTTTCAAAACTAATTAAAAATAGACTGACATCAACAATGGGCCAAAACAGACCGAATCACCTGTCTCTGATGTCCATTGAAAGTAATATTCTGTGCAAATTGGATTTTGCCAGCCTCAATAGGGACTTCTCTGTCAGCAAAACAAGGCAGAACATCTTCTAGAGGAAGGAATATGTATTTATGACTGTGCTGCTGTTGCATTATTGCTGTTATTATGTGCTGCTGCTGCTGCTGTGTTTATTGCGTTTTTATGTCATTGTTTTATTTGAGTATTCGGTTCGATTTGTGTGTCTGTAACCATGTTGTGATTTTGTCTCTGTAAGACAGCGTGTTCTATACTCATGCAGATGCTGTGGCTGTGGGTTTAGAAAGCTAAACGCTGTGAGCAGCTCAGCTTGCAAATGCACTGTGAAGGCCTTTCTTCCTGTTGCACTGCTGTTTATAATAAAGGCTGTCACAATGTGTGTGCGTGTGTGTGTGTGTGTGTGTGTGTGTGTGTGTGCTCACATTACACTAAATTACTTTTTCCCATGGCGCGCAACTGCCACCGTGGGCTTTACATGGCAAATTGTGGTCACTCACTCGCTCACTCACTCTCTCAATCACTCACTCGCTCCCTCACTCACTTACTCACTCACTCTCTCACTCACTCACTCACTCACTCACTCACTCACTCACTCACTCACTCACTCACTCACTCTCTCGCTCACTCGCTCCCTCACTTACTTGCTCACTCACTCGGTCACTCACTCACTCTCTCACTCACTCACTCACTCACTCACTCACTCACTCACTCACTCACTCACTCACTCGCTCGCTCCCTCCCTCCCTCACTCCCTCACTCACTCACTCACTCACTCACTCACTCACTCACTCACTCACTCGCTCGCTCCCTCCCTCCCTCACTCCCTCACTCACTCACTCACTCACTCACTCAATCACTCGCTCACTAACTCTCTCACTCGCTCACTCACTCACTCACTCTCTCACTCACTCGCTCCCTCCCTCCATCCCTCACTCACTCACTCACTCACTCACTCACTCACTCACTCAATCACTCGCTCACTAACTCTCTCAATCGCTCCCTCACTCCCTCACTCACTCACTCACTCACTCACTCACTCACTCACTCACTCACTCTCTCAATCACTCACTCACTTACTCACTCACTCACTCGCTCCCTCACTCTCTCACTCACTCACTCACTCCCTCACTCACTCACTCACTCTCTCGCTCACTCGCTCCCTCACTCACTTGCTCACTCACTCGGTCACTCACTCACTCTCTCACTCACTAGCTCCCTCACTCGCTCACTCGCTCACTCACTCACTCACTCACTCACTCCCTCACTCACTCGCTCCCTCCCTCCCTCACTCCCTCACTCACTCACTCACTCACTCACTCAATCACTCGCTCAATCACTCGCTCACTAACTCTCTCACTCGCTCACTCACTCACTCACTCACTCTCTCACTCGCTCGCTCCCTCACTCCCTCCCTCCCTCCCTCCCTCCCTCACTCACTCACTCACTCACTCAATCACTCTCTCGCTCACTCGCTCCCTCACTCCCTCACTCGCTCACTCCCTCACTCTCTCACTCACTCGCTCCCTCACTCCCTCACTCTCTCACTCACTCGCTCCCTCACTCACTCACTCACTCGCTCCCTCCCTCCCTCCCTCCCTCACTCACTCACTCACTCACTCAATCACTCGCTCACTAACTCTCTCACTCGCTCACTCACTCTCTCACTCGCTCGCTCCCTCACTCCCTCACTCGCTCACTCCCTCACTGTCTCACTCACTCGCTCCCTCACTCACTCACTCTCTCGCTCACTCGCTCCCTCACTCCCTCACTCGCTCACTCCCTCACTCTCTCACTCACTCGCTCCCTCACTCCCTCACTCTCTCACTCACTCGCTCCCTCACTCACTCTCTCACTCGCTCACTCACTCACTCTCTCACTCACTCGCTCCCTCCCTCCCTCACTCACTCACTCACTCACTCACTCGCTCACTCACTCGCTCTCTCACTCGCTCACTCACTCCCTCACTCTCTCACTCACTCGCTCGCTCACTCCCTCACTCTCTCACTCACTCGCTCCCTCGCTCACTCACTCTCTCGCTCACTCGCTCCCTCACTCGCTCACTCCCTCACTCGATCCCTCACTCCCTCACTCTCTCACTCACTCGCTCCCTCACTCACTCACTCACTCGCTCGCTCACTCACTCGGTCACTCACTCACTCTCTCTCACTCGCTCACTCACTCTCTCACTCACTCGCTCCCTCACTCACTCACTCACTCACTCACTCACTCACTCTCACTCGCTCCCTCACTCACTCACTCACTCACTCACTCACTCACTCACTCACTCACTCACTCACTCTCTCACTCGCTGACTCACTCACTCACTCGCTCCCTCACTCACTCACTCTCTCGCTCACTCGCTCCCTCCCTCACTCGCTCGCTCACTCACTCACTCACTCACTCACTCACTCTCTCACTCGCTGACTCACTCACTCACTCGCTCCCTCACTCACTCACTCTCTCGCTCACTCGCTCCCTCACTCACTCACTCTCTCGCTCACTTGCTCCCTCCCTCACTCACTCGCTCCCTCACTCACTCACTCTCTCGCTCACTCGCTCCCTCCCTCACTCGCTCGCTCACTCACTCACTCACTCTCTCGCTCACTCACTCACTCGCTTCCTCACTCACTCGCTCACTCTCTCTCGCTCACTCGCTCCCTCCCTCACTCACTCACTCGCTCCCTCACTCACTCGCTCACAAACTCACTCACTCACTCACTCTCACTCACTCACTCACTCACTCTCTCACTCACTCACTCGCTCCCTCACTCACTCACCGCTCCCTCACTCACTCTCTCACTCACTCACTCACTCTCTCACTCACTCGCTCCCTCACTCAATCTCTCACTCACTCATGTACGACCTGAGAGGGACGTTTAACTGTTGTGCGCTGTACTGCGCCTGATTGCTTCTAATTGGTCAGGGGACGGGACTTAGGCCCAGTGCTTGCTTCTGATTGGACGAGGGCGTGGCTTAGTGGTTATGAATCACTGAAATCCCTTCGATATGCTAATGTGACAGAGGGGATACTACTTCTCTCTGGTGATGATATGGGAAAACAGTGTTGATAACGTTACAGTAGCGCCCCCTGTCTCAGTGGATATAATGTATAATGGTCATTTAATTTCAGACAGCATACTGGACGAAGAGATTGAGAGACATTTATGAAGATGTGTAACTGCACCTTGCAGCCCTTTGTGCTAAGATAGTGAGATAGTTTTTTTCCTGGGGTAATTTGTAAAAGGCACTGTATTTCTTTTAAAAGTGCCTATTGAGGGCGATGCTGCAAGTACAACGTAAACAACAACCCAGTAATACACTCACTCACTCAAGCCAGCAGCTGTGTTTAGGCCTGTGGTGGAATGACGGGGAATGAGTGAGACTTGTCGCACTTCGATGCTCAGCGCCAGTGTTTAGTCAGACACTGCTTTGGACTTTTCAGGAATCAGGGACAATTTATTTGTCATTTCATACTGCGTAGTAAGTACACAAAAGAAACAAAATTCTGGTTCCCCCAGCTCACAGCAGTGCAGCACAAAAACACATATCCGAAAACCTCCAAAAGTCAACACCACCAAAAACATACAAAACAAAACTCAAAAAACAGTTTGCAACACAGTCCACCCAGTGCAACACAGTCCAAATCTCCACCGTACAGAGAACGAACTCCAGCCAGGATGACTGCTGCAACTGCCGGTCTGCATGGGCTAGCTGTTAGCTTAGCCTGCTCCACCGCGGCGTCCGGTCAGACCATGCACCCTCGGTGTTTCCCCCTCAGGCGCAGCTCCAGCCAAGGCCGCGGTCCCTGGGCCTATCGGATGCAGCAGACCAGGCAGACACCTTCGACCCCCCCACCCCCGCACTCCACACGCAGACGCAGACAAGAACACTGTACAGTCGACACTAGGCGAGGCCGCCAGACCGCCTCGGTGTTTCCTCTCGGGCAGGGCCGTGGGCTAGCAGCTAGCTTAGCCTGCCCCGCTTCCGCGTACCGTCAGACCGCCTCAGTGTTTCCTCTCGGGCAGGGCCGTGGGCTAGCAGCTAGCTTAGCCTGCCCCGCTTCCGCATACCGTCAGACCGCCTCGGTGTTTCCTCTCGGGCAGGGCCGTGGGCTAGCAGCTAGCTTAGCCTGCCCCGCTTCCGCGTACCATCAGACCGCCTCGGTGTTTCCTCTCGGGCAGGGCCGTGGGCTAGCAGCTAGCTTAGCCTGCCCCGCTTCCGCGTACCGTCAGACCGCCTCGGTGCTTCCTCTCGGGCAGGGCCGTGGGCTAGCAGCTAGCTTAGCCTGCCCCGCTTCCGCGTACCGTCAGACCGTCCTCGGCGTTTCCTCTTCGGGCCCACAGGACGCAGCAGACCAAGCTCCCTCAGCCGATCCAGCGCCGGCTCTCCCAGCCAAGCGAAATCGATGATCCAAATAAAAATGTCACACGATGACACAAACTTAAGCGTGGACGTGGACAACGACACTGCAAACGCGAGCCCGGGCCGCCACCTCCCCACCCCGGCAGGATAGCCATATTTGCAGCGTTAGCAGCCGTGGTCCTTCTTACTTCCTAAAGCAGTGACAACTGTGACCTGCCGAGGAAGCCGTTAGGCTGTGTGAACCTTCTCTCTGGATTACGTTTTGTGTGGTCTGGATGAACGGCAAGGAGGGTGTTTCATCACCACTTTGGAAGATGGCTGTGAATGTTCTCATTCATCCAGGTCGTCATGGTTACCCAAAGGAGGTGAATCAAGTGCAACTGGACTTGGTATATATCCGTGAAGACGTTTCGCCTCTCATCCAAGAGGCTTCCTCAGTTCGGGCCTTTCTGACTAGACCAAGCTAGTCTGACTGGCTGGTGATGAGACTCAGCATTTATCCTCTAGGAGGCGTTGTCAGAGCTATAGATGTCCATGGCTCTTTGTGATCTGATGTTTAACAACGCCCATTGCTGTACCGATGTTTGGCTGCTCCCATCGTTATCGGAGCTATTGATATGCGTGGCTCTCCTGTGCTCCGATGTCCAGCCGATTTGCATTTGTTTAGCAGTGACGGTGGTTGGGGGTGTTAGTTTGGACTTCGTTGTTCAGTGGTCATGAGAGTGGTTGGAGCCGTTAGTGAGCGACTGTTGTTCTTGGAGGCTAGGCTTCTTGAGTCTCCTGGGTAGAGATGAAAGGACGGCATTGTAAGTGGGAGACAGGTGGTGTGGCAGACCTCCTCCTCTGTTGAGGGATGGTTTTTCCAGTTTCGCATAGATGGCTTCCTTCACCCCTCTTTCAAACCCTCTATCTCCTCTGTCCTCGAAAGAGTGTGTCTTCTCCTTTAGGTGTAGATAAACTGCTGAGTCTTGTCCCGAGGAGTTTGGCCTTCTGTGTTGGGCACGAACTGAGTTAGCCTCTTGGATGAGAGGCGAAACGTCTTCACGGATATATACCAAGTCCATTTGCACTTGATTCAACTCCTTTGGATGACCACTTTGGAAGTCATAAGGTTAGTCGTTCATATCCCATTTCATTTCAAAGACTGTGACAGGAGCTGTTTCAGCCAGACGTCAAACGCTGGGACAGCCACAAGCGCCGGAGTATTAAAAGCAGTTCCACATCACGGAGAAAGAAAATCAGGCGTAAAAGAAAAAAATACAAATTCAAGGATAAAATAAAGATGGAAAAAACATGTTGAAATATGGGGGGGGGGGCATCAAGTGGAGTGATGTGCACTGTACAGTTATGTCTTCACTCTAGTGTGCGTGAGCATGAAGTCCACGCCTGAGTGCTTCATTTCTATGAGGAGTGCTCTCTGTCGGACCTGCCAAGTACAGGACCAGAAAGAAAAAGAAGAGGCTAACAAGTCTGGGATTCTGCTGTCAGCCTAACACGCTCTGCTGTTTGCTGAGTGCAAGACTTTAAATCGATTGAGAGTGGAAGGGGAACGTCTTGTGAATGTGCGACTGCTTCAAATGGATACACCCCTCCCTCCACCTACCTCGCCTTCTGGAGGACTAACGGACCGAGACGGACTGTCTGGTGGCCTACAACAAAATTCACGGCAGGTTCACTGGCACAACACGGCGCTGTTAAAAGACTTCTGCGGGTGGTAGATATTATATGGATTACGGTAATGTGTTTTCTGGCCAAGAGATACACATCTTTTGTGCGATCTGAGGTGGCTGGAAGCTGTGTGGGATACACACATGAGGGGTAAGGTTTGGATTACGATGGTGGCAAAGCGGCGAGGAGGCGAAGACGGTGTGACCGGCAGTCAGAGGTGTGGCCATGAAGTGATGGAGCCATCAGGTCTTGATGCCCAGGGGCCTCCGAAGCATAAATGTGAGCCTGGCTTTTCACCTTGACTGGATGGATCCAACCGTATGAAGACAAAGGGAGGGCTCAGGGATACATTCTACCCTCCACAAATTACCCCCCCCCAACATTATCAGCACCCTGATAATGTTGGGGATACAGTAATGGGATAAGTACTGGGATAAACCAGTTCTTTGAAAGGTGATGGAGGCTCCTTACTTCAAATCATGCAGACACAACATGTTACCTTACAGCCAAAGGAATAAGGCCCAGATCCTCATGAGGGCCAAATATTTAATCCCCCCCTACCAAAAACCCACCCTCCATGTTTGCCCTAGGTTATCCAGCACACATTGTTCGGCGCTACCCCTTTTCCATCCAAATCAGAAACACCAACACACAACTTTTTTCACAGACTGTACAAGATTGGTTTTTTTATTCTTTTTAGATGCTCCCCACCACAGTTTGTGAAGTGCTGGGTTATAAAACTAGGCTGAAGCAGTTCTTTTACATCATACCCAGACATTTTTTCACACGACACCTAAACCCCCTTTACCCTCACCAACATCCAGACACGCCGTCGTTAATTAGGTCCCCCGAAAACCGCATTGCCCAAACTGTTGTGCAAAGCACTGCCGACAGACAAATAACCCAGGGGAGGGTGGGGTAAGATGAGCCAATGTTTTACACGTTACCCTCGAGGTCAGGGAAAATGAGACCCGAGTAGAATGAAAACATGTCCCTTTATTTCCGGATCCGTCCTGCCCAGTGGCATTATCAGAATGCAGCCATGACAAAGCTGCCTGGAAAGAAAATGACTTCTAAAAAACAAGAAAAAAAATGGTCCTGTGGCTCAACTTGCCCCACTCTCCCCTGTAGGACCCCTCCCTCTTCCAAATACCCTGCAGTGGTTATGTGCACGACCATGCAGGTGGCACCTTGCACGGCAGCCAGCCTCCACCATCAGCATGAAGGTGTGTGTGGATGGGTGAATGTGAGGCATACACTCTAAAGTACTCTGAGTGGTTGGTAGACCAGGAAAGCATATATATATATATATATATATATATATATATATATACACACACACACACACACACACACACACTATATATATATACTATATATATACACACACACACTATATATATATACACACACTATATATATATATATATATATAGTATATATATACACTAGAAGAACCCCGCTACAATGTAGCGGTTTGGTTCTCCACCCGTCTAAATCTCCCTCCTCTTCCTCCTGCCAGCTAACCGCCCTCCCCCTGCCCCTAAACCTCCCCCCCTCCAACTCCCTCCCCCCAAATGCTCAGAATCATCTGAAATGCCGAGAAAAGTGGTTTTTAGACATTTTTTAGAAAATGCATATGTTGCATAATTATGCATAATTATTATAATTATTTTAATTTTCTGCTATTTTTCTGGTCCTCTCTGGAACAATACCTACCACCTCCAAAAAAAGTTAGGATCATAAGTGCATTTTTGCAAAAATGCATATTTTGCATAATGCCAAAAATGCCAAAAATGTCCCAGAAAACATTTTTTATATAGGTGAAAAAATCAAAGATGCTCAGAATCACCTGAAATGCCGAGAAAAGTGGTTTTTAGCCATTTTTAGAAAAATGCATATTTTGCACATTTATGCATAATTATGCATAATTTTAATTTTCTGGGATTTTCCCCTTACTCTCTGAGACAATACCTACCACCTCCAAAAAGAATTAGGATCATAAGCGTTTTAGTTTTCGGTCCCGCTACCTACACTAACACACACACACACACACACACACTAACACCACACACACCACACACACATTACGAAAATATATGAGTAGATATATATACATATGTGTGTGTGTGTGTGTGTGTATAGTGCAGTTGATGTGCCAGGGCCAGAGTTATTAACATGTTGTTTCCTGCATTAGGTGTGTTCATCACTGGGGGTGATGTCGGGGTCGGTACCATTGTTGGATCAGCTGTCTTCAACATCCTCTGTATCATTGGAGTGTGTGGTCTGTTTGCTGGTCGGGTAAGTGTGTGTGTGTGTGTGTGTGGGTGTGGGGGGGGGGTCAGATGGTTGCAAGAAATGTTCATTGTCAAATTACATGTTTTACAGTTAACCACTTTCATATTATTGAAAAAAAGACGTGATTTCAGGTGAGACAGAAGCACTTTCAGAGTAAGGACGGGCTTTGTGTCTCACCTGGCCCTCGTGTCGTGATGTCATTATCTTGGGAAGCCACTGGTAATTGTCAGCCACAGCTACCATGCAAATGTGTCCCTTTCTGTCTCTGTAGGTAGTGTCCTTGTCCAAAAATGTGGTGTTTCGTGACTGTATTTTCTACACACTGTCTGTGTTGGCCCTGATAGCTGTGAGTATGAAATACTACACTTGTGGATGTTGCCTGGGGGTTGGTCTGTCTCTCCATGGCCTGCTGTCTGTCTGTCTGTCTGTCTGTCTCTCTGTCTGTACTGTCTGCACCGTCTGTCTCTGTCAGTCTGTATGTCTGTCTGTCTGTACTGTCGGATCTGTCTGTCTGCACTGCCTGTGTCTGCCTGTCCACCTGTCTGTACTGCATGTACTGCCTGTACTAACAGTTTGTCTGTCTGTACTGCCCATCTGTCTGTCTGTACTGCCTGTCAGTCGGTACTGTCTGCCTGTCTTTCTGTGCTGTCTGTATTGTCTGTCTTACTGTACTGTTTGTCTGTAATGTCTGCCTGTCTGTACTTTGTCTGTCCGCCTATCTGTACTGTCTGTCTGTCTGTCCGTCCGTCTGTCCATCTGTACTTTCTTTATGTCTGCCTATCTGTACTGTCTGTCTGTCTGTCTGTACTGTCTGTCTGTCTGTCTGTCTGTCTGTCTGTCTGTCTGTCTGTCCGTACTGTCTGTCTGTCTGTCTGTCTGTCTGTCTGTCTTCCTATCTGTACTTTCTGTACTGCTTGTCTCTGTACTGTCTGTCTGTCTGTCTGTCTGTCTGTCTGTACTGTCTGTCTGTCTGTCCGGCCGTCCGTCCATCTGTACTTTCTTTATGTCTGCCTATCTGTACTGTCTGTCTGTCTGTCTGTACTGTCTGTCTGTCTGTCTGTACTGTGTGTCTGTCTGTACTGTCTGTCTGTCTGTCTGCCTATCTGTACTGTCTGCCTATCTGTACTGTCTGTCTGTCTGTCTGTCTGTCTGTCTGTCTGTCTGTCTGTACTGTCTGTCTGTCTGTCTGTACTGTCTGTCTGTCTGTCTGTACTGTCTGTCTGTCTGTCTGTCTTTACTGTCTGTCTGTACTGTCTGTCTGTCTGTCTGTCTGCCTATCTATACTTTCTGTACTGCTTGTCTCTGTACTGTCTGCCTATCTCTACTGTCTGTCTGTACTGTCTGTCTGTCTGTCTGTCTGTCTGTACTGTCTGTCTGTCTGTCTGTCTGTACTGTCTGCCTATCTGTACTGTCTGTCTGTACTGTCTGTCTGTCTGTCTGTCTGCCTATCTATACTTTCTGTACTGCTTGTCTCTGTACTGTCTGCCTATCTATACTTTCTGTACTGCTTGTCTCTGTACTGTCTGTCTGTCTGTGTCTCTGTCTGTCTCTGTCTGTACTGCCTGTCTGTGTCTCTGTCTGTACTGCCTGTCTGTGTGTCTGTCTGTCTTACTGTACTGTCTGTCAGTCTGTCTATCCCCCAAAGCAAAACAAGACATGTGATTGCTACCCTGCTGTAAATGTAGTAAATTAGCTGAATTATGCTACACTTTGCCCTCACAGACAGAAGCTCATTAGCTTGATCGAATGCTGCCATCACGTTAACACGACTCACACCTTTACTGTAGTTTCACCAACTTTATTTGTTTGTTTTTTGTCTGTTCTCTCTTTTAGTGTTGGTTTTCCTTATGCTGCTGCTTTTTATGTCTATGTGTGGTTGCTAATGAATGTCCCCTTTAGGGCATCAGTGAAGTTCATCAGTCAATCAATCAATCATTCAATTAGTCTATATAACTTTTGATAAAATAGGCACAAAAAAAGTAAGAATGGGTAACCAAATGTGAAAAAGCAGGAAGAATAGGACAACGTAGTGACCTACTCTGAGGTTAGATATCCACCATGCGGAAGAGACGGTCCCTTTAAGACAGTGGGTTCAGAGGTTAGCAGGGGGGATTGTGGGTAGACTTGAGGGCATGGTTTGGGATATAACATCTGATGACCATAAGTTTGTTTGTTAGAAAAAACGACCCCACGGCTGTGTGGTCAAAAGGAGAAGTGGTCTCGTCTCCTTTATTACATCCTCCACAACAACACCCAAATTTAAATTAAATTAGAGAGTTTAGTTAAAACTAAGCCAGTTTTGGTATTCCAAAGATATTATCTCCCAACCAGGAAACAGACGTTTCTGTGCCACTGCTGACATAATGGTAGCACAGCCCTCCGTGGTGGTAGTGGTACAGACCTGCTGCAGCAGCAGGCAGACGGAGGTCAGGCCATCCTGGACATGAGTGATGGCACCACACACGACCACGGGCTCCTCAGCCTTCTGCCCGCTTAAGCTGGTTACTTTGTGCAGGAGAGTAAAAGCTGGTTACTTGGCGCAGGAGAGTAAAAGCTTGTTACTTTGTGCAGGAGAGTAAAAACCGGTTAGTTTGTGCAGGAGAGTAAAAGCTGATTACTTTGTGCAGGAGAGTAAAAGCTGATTACTTTGTGCAGGAGAGTAAAAACCGGTTAGTTTGTGCAGGAGAGTAAAAGCTGGTTACTTTGTGCAGGAGAATAAAAGCTGATTACTTTGTGCAGGAGAGTAAAAGCTGGTTACTTTGTGCAGGAGAGTAAAGGCTGGTTACTTTGTGCAGGAGAGTAAAAGCTGGTTACTTTGTGCAGGAGAGTAAAAGCTGATTACTTTGTGCAGGAGAGTAAAAGCTGATTACTTTGTGCAGGAGAGTAAAAGCTGGTTACTTTGTGCAGGAGAGTAAAAGCTGGTTACTTTGTGCATGAGAGTAAAAGCCAGTTAGTTTGTGCAGGAGAGTAAAAGCGGGTTACTTTGTGCAGGAGAGTAAAAGCTGATTACTTGGCGCAGGAGAGTAAAAGCCGGTTACTTTGTGCAGGAGAGTAAAAGCCAGTTACTTAGCACAGGAGAGTAAAAGCCGGTTACTTTGTGCAGGAGAGTAAAAGCCGGTTACTTTGTGCAGGAGAGTAAAAGCTGGTTACTTGGCACAGGAGAGTAAAAGCTGGTTACTTTGTGCAGGAGAGTAAAAGCCGGTTAGTTTGTGCAGGAGAGTAAAAGCCGGTTACTTTGTGCAGGAGAGTAAAAGCCGGTTACTTGGCGCAGGAGAGCAAAAGCTGGTTACTTTGTGCAGGAGAGTAAAAGCTGGTTACTTTGTGCAGGAGAGTAAAAGCCGGTTACTTTGTGCAGGAGAGTAAAAGCCGGTTACTTTGTGCAGGAGAGCAAAAGCTGGTTACTTTGTGCAGGAGTGTAAAAGCCGGTTACTTTGTGCAGGAGAGTAAAAGCCGGTTACTTTGTGCAGGAGAGTAAAAGCTGGTTACTTTGTGCAGGAGAGTAAAAGCTGGTTACTTGGCGCAGGAGAGTAAAAGCCGGTTACTTTGTGCAGGAGAGTAAAAGCTGATTACTTTGTGCAGGAGAGTAAAAGCTGGTTACTTTGTGCAGGAGAGTAAAAGCTGGTTACTTTGTGCAGGAGAGTAAAAGCCGGTTACTTTGTGCAGGAGAGTAAAAGCGGGTTACTTTGTGCAGGAGAGTAAAAGCCGGTTACTTTGTGCAGGAGAGTAAAAGCTGGTTACTTTGTGCAGGAGAGTAAAAGCTGGTTACTTTGTGCAGGAGAGTAAAAGCTGGTTACTTTGTGCAGGAGAGTAAAAGCCAGTTACTTTGTGCAGGAGAGTAAAAGCCGGTTACTTTGTGCAGGAGAGTAAAAGCCGGTTACTTTGTGCAGGAGAGTAAAAGCTGGTTACTTTGTGCAGGAGAGTAAAAGCTGGTTACTTGGCGCAGGAGAGTAAAAGCCGGTTACTTTGTGCAGGAGAGTAAAAGCTGATTACTTTGTGCAGGAGAGTAAAAGCTGGTTACTTTGTGCAGGAGAGTAAAAGCTGGTTACTTTGTGCAGGAGAGTAAAAGCCTGTTAGTTTGTGCAGGAGAGTAAAAGCGGGTTACTTTGTGCAGGAGAGTAAAAGCTGATTACTTGGCGCAGGAGAGTAAAAGCCGGTTACTTTGTGCAGGAGAGTAAAAGCCAGTTACTTGGCACAGGAGAGTAAAAGCCGGTTACTTTGTGCAGGAGAGTAAAAGCTGGTTACTTGGCGCAGGAGAGTAAAAGCCGGTTACTTTGTGCAGGAGAGTAAAAGCTGATTACTTTGTGCAGGAGAGTAAAAGCTGGTTACTTTGTGCAGGAGAGTAAAAGCTGGTTACTTTGTGCAGGAGAGTAAAAGCCTGTTAGTTTGTGCAGGAGAGTAAAAGCGGGTTACTTTGTGCAGGAGAGTAAAAGCTGATTACTTGGCGCAGGAGAGTAAAAGCCGGTTACTTTGTGCAGGAGAGTAAAAGCCAGTTACTTGGCACAGGAGAGTAAAAGCCGGTTACTTTGTGCAGGAGAGTAAAAGCCGGTTACTTTGTGCAGGAGAGTAAAAGCTGGTTACTTGGCACAGGAGAGTAAAAGCTGGTTACTTTGTGCAGGAGAGCAAAAGCGGGTTACTTTGTGCAGGAGAGTGAAAGCTGGTTACTTTGTACAGGAGAGTAAAAGCCGGTTACTTTGTGCAGGAGAGTGAAAGCTGGTTACTTTGTGCAGGAGAGTAAAAGCTGATTACTTGGCGCAGGAGAGTAAAAGCCGGTTACTTTGTGCAGGAGAGTAAAAGCCAGTTACTTGGCACAGGAGAGTAAAAGCCGGTTACTTTGTGCAGGAGAGTAAAAGCCGGTTACTTTGTGCAGGAGAGTAAAAGCTGGTTACTTGGCACAGGAGAGTAAAAGCTGGTTACTTTGTGCAGGAGAGCAAAAGCGGGTTACTTTGTGCAGGAGAGTGAAAGCTGGTTACTTTGTACAGGAGAGTAAAAGCCGGTTACTTTGTGCAGGAGAGTGAAAGCTGGTTACTTTGTGCAGGAGAGTAAAAGCTGGTTACTTTGTGCAGGAGAGTAAAAGCCGGTTCGTTTGTGCAGGAGAGTAAAAGCGGGTTACTTTGTGCAGGAGAGTAAAAGCCAGTTACTTGGCGCAGGAGAGTAAAAGCTGGTTACTTGGCGCAGGAGAGTAAAAGCCGGTTACTTTGTGCAGGATAGTAAAAGCTGGTTACTTTGTGCAGGAGAGTAAAAGTGGGTTACTTTGTGCAGGAGTGTAAAAGCCGGTTAGTTTGTGCAGGAGAGTAAAAGTGGATTACTTTGTGCAGGAGAGTAAAAGCCGGTTACTTGGCGTAGGAGAGTAAAAGCTGGTTACTTTGTGCAGGAGAGTAAAAGCCGGTTACTTTGTGCAGGAGAGTAAAAGCCGGTTACTTTGTGCAGGAGAGTAAAAGCCGGTTACTTGGCGCAGGAGAGTAAAAGCTGGTTACTTTGTGCAGGAGAGTAAAAGCTGGTTACTTTGTGCAGGAGAGTAAAAGCTGGTTACTTTGTGCAGGAGAGTAAAAGCGGGTTACTTTGTGCAGGAGAGTAAAAGCCGGTTACTTTGTGCAGGAGAGTAAAAGCCGGTTACTTTGTGTAGGAGAGTAAAAGCTGGTTACTTTGTGCAGGAGAGTAAAAGCTGGTTACTTTGTGCAGGAGAGTAAAAGCTGGTTACTTTGTGTAGGAGAGTAAAAGCCGGTTACTTTGTGTAGGAGAGTAAAAGCTGGTTACTTTGTGCAGGAGAGTAAAAGCTGGTTACTTTGTGTAGGAGAGTAAAAGCTGGTTACTTTGTGCAGGAGAGTAAAAGCGGGTTACTTTGTGCAGGAGAGTAAAAGCCGGTTACTTTGTGCAGGAGAGTAAAAGCCGGTTACTTTGTGTAGGAGAGTAAAAGCCGGTTACTTTGTGCAGGAGAGCAAAAGCAAACCTCGTGCTGCAGGATGAATAATTTGATGATGATGATGATGATGATGATGATGATGATGATGATGATGATGATGATGATGATGGGTTTTAGCTCTTTTCAGGACACAGCAACACACCAGCAATAACCATGTTTATTCTTCAGTTAATAGCCTGTTCTCTGTCGGCCACTCATGCGGGGCCGCTGGCCTTTGTTGCCTCTGTGTGCAGTTGTGTATATGAAACACCAGCCATGCCAGCAATGTGACCTTTGTGTGATTTCTTCTTCTCCCCTCAGTTTATCTATGATGGAGAGATCGTGTGGTGAGTCTCAGTATGTCTCATGGATTTCTTACTTATTCGGCTGAAT
This sequence comes from Lampris megalopsis, assembly GCA_022114975.2. Taxonomy (NCBI): domain Eukaryota; kingdom Metazoa; phylum Chordata; class Actinopteri; order Lampriformes; family Lampridae; genus Lampris; species Lampris megalopsis. The sequence goes on from JAJHIY020000532.1 coordinate 312,172, forward strand.
GGATTTAAAAAGGGGGCGGCACGGTGGCGCAGTGGTTAGCGCGGTCGCCTCACAGCAAGAAGGTCCTGGGTTCGAGCCCCGGGGTAGTCCAACCTGGGGGGTCGTCCCGGGTCGTCCTCTGTGTGGAGTTTGCATGTTCTCCTCGTGTCTGCGTGGGTTTCCTCCCACAGTCCAAAGACATGTAGGTCAGGTGACTCGGCCGTACTAAAGTGTGTGTGTGTGTGTGTGTGTGTGTGTGAGACCATGTCAGTCATGAGCATTTGGAGGCAACTAAATGTGATCCATTCATATACGCACACATAATTGTGTTTGTTCTGAGTGGTGTGTGTGTGTGTGTGTGTGTGTGTGTCTGTGTGCCCTGCAGGTGGGAGAGTCTCGTCTTGCTGCTGATGTATGTGGCCTACATCCTCGTTTTGAAGTAAGACACACTCACTCACAGAGGTTGTGTTTTATTTGTAAAGGAGGGACAACGACACATGAAGGACGGGGTATTGTATGCGCTTCAAGAATTGTGAAAGGGGTTGTCCGGGTAGCACGGAGACCGCCGGTTCGAATCCCCACGTGACATCCGGCTTGGTCGGGCATCCCTACAGACACAGTTGGCTATGTCTGTGGGTGGGAAGCCGGATGTGGGTGTGTGTCCTGGTCGCTGCACTAGCGCCTCCTCTGGTCGGTCGGGGCGCCTGTTCGGGGAGGAGGGGGGGGTGGCGTGATCCTCCCACGCGCCTACGTCCCCCTGGTGAAACTCCTCACTGTCAGGTGAAACGAAGCGGCGCAAATATCACAAAACAAATATGGGCCACCTTGGGCAAACATGTGGAGCATGTGGCATTGCTATGGCTTGGTTCTGGCCCAGTTCTGGCAAACGAGCGGACCGGCCCAGTGCCATTATTCCACGCGGTATGTGGGCCGGATGAAAGTGCCGGGTGTGGGACGGGTCCGGGCCACAGCCATTATGCTATCTGGGATGTGTCCTGGTCGCTGCACTAGCGCCTCCTCTGGTCGGGGGGTGCGGCTCGCGCTACGTCCCCCTGGCGAAACTCCTCACTGTCAGGTGAAAAGAAGCGGCTGGCGACTCCACATGTATGGGAGGAGGCGTGTGGTAGTCTGCAGCACCTCCCCGGATCAGCAGAGGGGGTGGAGCAGAGACCGGTGTGTAACTCGGGTGGTGTTGCGTGAGAAGGGAAGCATGCTAGCTGCTCCTGCCTCAGCAGATTTGTGACGGCTCATGAGGCTTCAGCTGAAGCGACTGCACGCGTGGCGTTTAGCAAGAGTCACCGCTAGAGGTCGCCCACATGAGGGCTGGACGTGTTGCTCGGGTTATTTCTAGCAGCCCTCTGTTTCCTTGTAAGGTTTAGGTGTGTGCCTTGCAGCCTACTGGGGCGGGACCAGGGAGTGACAGTAGCCAATGGCAACGCCGCCCTCGGCCCACTGGAGAATGGCACTGGTTTCTATGGCGACCACAGCGACGACCCCAGCAAGCCTCTTCTGCCACCAGGTTAGTGTGTGTGTGTGTGGGGGGGGAGGGGTAACTTATTTCTTTTAGCTGCCATGAGTTTCTTATCCAGACTGAGCTTTCAGACCGACGACTTTTCAGACACAAGCCTCGTTGTCTGAGTCCTATTTAGACATTTTGGCAAATTTACATAATTTCCCGGCATCTATGAGGCATGTTGATAATGTTTCTTTAATGAAAATGTCAATCAGTTCATTTTTAATTGTCTCACGGCCTGTCTTTCTCCAATGGCAGAGAAAGACAGTTTTGGTGGTTTGATGGCATTTTTGACATGTGTCACTCAGATGACTTGCCAGATGGACTGACAGGAGCTCTGTCCCCTGGTTGGGTTTGACATGTGGCACTCAGATGAGCTGCCAGGTGGACTGACAGGAGCTCTGTCCCCTGGTTGGGTTTGACATGTGGCACTCAGATGACTTGCCAGCTGGACTGACAGGAGCTCTGTCCCCTGGCTGGGATTGACATGTGGCACTCAGATGAGCTGCCAGGTGGACTGACAGGAGCTCTGTCCCCTGGCTGGGATTGACATGTGGCACTCAGATGAGCGGCCAGATGGACTGACAGGAGCTCTGTCCCCTGGTTGGGTTTGACATGTGACACTCAGATGAGCGGCCAGATGGACTGACAGGAGCTCTGTCCCCTGGTTGGCTTTGACATGTGGCACTCAGATGACTTGCCAGCTGGACTGACAGGAGCTCTGTCCCCTGGTTGGGTTTGACATGTGACACTCAAATGAGCTGCCAGGAGGACTGGCAGGAGCTCTGTCCCCTGGTTAGCTTTGACATGTGGCACTCAGATGAGCTGCCAGATGGACTGACAGGAGCTCTGTCCCCTGGTTGGGTTTGACATGTGGCACTCAGATGAGCTGCCAGGGGGACTGAAAGGAGCTCTGTCCCCTGGTTGGGTTTGACATGTGTCACTCAGATGAGCTGCCAGGGGGACTGACAGGAGCTCTGTCCCCTGGTTGGGTTTGACATGTGGCACTCAGATGAGCTGCCAGGAGGACTGACAGGAGCTCTGTCCCCTGGTTGGGTTTGACATGTGGCACTCAGATGAGCTGCCAGATGGACTGACAGGAGCTCTGTCCCCTGGCTGGGTTTGACATGTGGCACTAAGTTGAGCTGCCAGACGGACTGACAGGAGCTCTGTCCCCTGGCTGGGTTTGACATGTGGCACTCAGATGAGCTGCCAGGAGGACTGACAGGAGCTCTGTCCCCTGGTTGGGTTTGACATGTGGCACTAAGATGAGCTGCCAGATGGACTGACAGGAGCTCTGTCCCCTGGTTGGGTTTGACATGTGACACTCAAATGAGCTGCCAGGAGGACTGGCAGGAGCTCTGTCCCCTGGTTAGCTTTGACATGTGGCACTCAGATGAGCTGCCAGATGGACTGACAGGAGCTCTGTCCCCTGGCTGGGTTTGACATGTGGCACTCAGATGAGCTGCCAGGAGGACTGACAGGAGCTCTGTCCCCTGGTTGGGTTTGACATGTGGCACTCAGATGAGCTGCCAGGTGGACTGACAGGAGCTCTGTCCCCTGGTTGGGTTTGACATGTGGCACTCAGATGAGCTGCCAGCTGGACTGACAGGAGCTCTGTCCCCTGGTTGGGTTTGACATGTGGCACTCAGATGAACTGCCAGGAGGACTGACAGGAGCTCTGTCCCCTGGTTGGGTTTGACATGTGGCACTCAGATGAGCTGCCAGATGGACTGACAGGAGCTCTGTCCCCTGGCTGGGTTTGACATGTGGCACTCAGATGACTTGCCAGATGGACTGACAGGAGCTCTGTCCCCTGGTTGGGTTTGACATGTGACACTCAAATGAGCTGCCAGACGGACTGACAGGAGCTCTGTCCCCTGGTTGGCTTTGACATGTGGCACTCAGATGACTTGCCAGCTGGACTGACAGGAGCTCTGTCCCCTGGTTGGGTTTATGTAGTTGAAGATGAATGGGCGGAGCATCCAAATGTCCTCGGTTATGACATCACCAACAGAAAACCAGTGCAGTAGCAGAACAGCTTGTGACACCAGCTGATCTTTTACATGTGGACTCAAGAGCAACAGGTGACGGGGTCGTGGTTTGACCTTTCCTCATCTCTAATATGAAGTAGTGCTCCTCTGCTGACTTGTGGAAGGGCAAGCGGTCCGTTAAACTACCTCTACCTGTCTGTCACCTGTACCACACTGCTCCTCTCTCCCTCTTCCTCTTCCTCTCTCCGTCTTCCTCTTCCTCTCTTCCTCTTCCTCTTCCTCTCTCCGTCTTCCTCTTCCTCTCTTCCTCTTCCTTTCTGCCTCTCCTGGTGGCTTTGGGATGCTCCTGTAACGACTACTGTTCTACAGCAGCAGTCTTTCGTTTGTTTCCTCTTCCTCCCCTCTTCTTCCTCACTACCTGTTTTCCTCTTCCTCTCTTCCTCTCTTCCTCTCCTCTCTCCCTCTTCCTCTTCCTCTCTCCGTCTTCCTCTTCCTCTCTTCCTCTCTTCCTCTCTTCCTCTCCTCTCTCCCTCTTCCTCTTCCTCTCTCCGTCTTCCTCTTCCTCTCTTCCTCTCTTCCTCTCCTCTCTCCCTCTTCCTCTTCCTCTCTCCGTCTTCCTCTTCCTCTCTTCCTCTTCCTTTCTGCCTCTCCTGGTGGCTTTGGGATGCTCCTGTAACGACTACTGTTCTACAGCAGCAGTCTTTCGTTTGTTTCCTCTTCCTCTCTTCTTCTTCCTCGCTACCTGTTTTCCTCTTCCTCTCTTCCTCTTCCTCTCCTGGTGACTTTGGGATGGGCCTGTAACGACTGCTGTTCTCCATCAGCGGTCATTCATTGGTTGCCTCGCTGTGGCGCCACATACAAAAGTGCACTGTAACAACTGATAAGAGAAGTCAGAAGCAAATGTGTGGAATATGACTCTGTGTGTGTGTGTGTGTTTGTGTGTGTGTGTGTGTGTGTGTGTAGTGAAGGCTAGCAGTACCTACAGTGGTCCAGGACTGTTTGTCGGCCAGATGGATAAGGGACATCCTCTCCAGCATGGCCTTGCTGAGGCGGGACTAAGGCTGATGATGACCAAGCGTTTCGCACCAAAGACGCGCCTGTGCATGGCGAGCCGGCTCATCATCCACCAGGCGGGTGTCCTCTGTCCACTTTATTACCCACGTCCATACGTCACTCACCTTCACACACCTCAGGTCAATGCAAAGAAGCCCTAGTCTGAATCAATATTCCGTGTGTGTGTGTGTGTGTGTGTGTGTGTGTGTGTGTGAACAGCGGCTGACACAGAGATCTTGCATCATGGCGGGAGCCACGAAGAGAGAGTCGGTGACCGACAGATCAGTGGTCGAGGAGAAAAGAGAGGAGGAGGAGGTTAAGTCACCTTTCACAGTACCTGGTAAAGTTCCTCTGACTCTGTGACATCATCACTATGAATGTAAAGTCATCTGGTCCGTTAGATTTTACTGTTTTAATCAGTGGCGGCTGGTGCTAAAAAACTTTGGGAGGGGGCAATTTAGCTTGGTGCAGCACACCTGACAGCTGCTTTAGTGTCCACACAGCCACAGAGGTATTAAGAAGGACCATGTAGCCTATAGATGTTATCAGGGCTCGTAGACGGTGGATGATTGACAGTCGAGACGAGGCGTGGTGGTGGGTGTGAACATGATTGACAGCCACGAGAATTGTCCAATCACATTAGATCACAAAACATTAAAACGATACCAATTCACTGCCAGTAAAAGTGGGCGTGTCCGGGGCAGCACAGAACTGCGCCCCCTGGAAAATCTGAAGGAACCAATCAGACAGCAGCCTCAGGTCACCTGCTCGCCACAAGTTTGAGGGCTTACATGAGGTATGGTTTGGGTGGCGCCCCCCACCCAGGAAGTATATGTATTCAGACAGGAAGTATATGTATTCAGACAGGAAGTGTATGTATTCAGACAGGAAGTATATGTATTCAGACAGGAAATATATGTATTCAGACAGGAAATATATGTATTCAGACAGGAAGTGTATGTATTCAGACAGGAAATATATGTATTCAGACAGGAAGTATATGTATTCAGACAGGAAGTGTATGTATTCAGACAGGAAGTATATGTATTCAGACAGGAAGTATATGTATTCAGACAGGAAGTATATGTATTCAGACAGGAAGTGTATGTATTCAGACAGGAAATATATGTATTCAGACAGGAAGTATATGTATTCAGACAGGAAGTATATGTATTCAGACAGGAAGTGTATGTATTCAGACAGGAAATATATGTATTCAGACAGGAAGTATATGTATTCAGACAGGAAGTGTATGTATTCAGACAGGAAATATATGTATTCAGACAGGAAGTATATGTATTCAGACAGGAAGTGTATGTATTCAGACAGGAAGTATATGTATTCAGACAGGAAGTGTATGTATTCAGACAGGAAATATATGTATTCTGACAGGAAGTATATGTATTCAGACAGGAAGTGTATGTATTCAGACAGGAAGTATATGTATTCAGACAGGAAGTATATGTATTCAGACAGAAACCACCCACATACCATTTGGACCAATATGTAATGCTGCTGCCAGGCGCTCACAGACTGACAACACTGTTATTTCATCATTATTTACATTATACAACTACATTATATCTAACGTGTTTAAGTAGATTTTCATCTCTTGATATTTGAAGGGCCGGTTCCCCCTACTGGTCAGCCGCCACTGGTTTTAATCAACAAGTCCGGTGTACAGCTAAAGAACCGTACACAGTGTGTGACTCCGTCCGCCCATTTCAGGGCGCTAAATGACAAAGTGCATGCTGGGACAACGTAGTGGTTTTTAAGTATGAAGTGACAACTGTTTGATGTACACTGACTGAATGACAGCAGTTGTGATGCGGGTTCTGCTGTTGTTCTCTTTTCAGGGGGCAGGGCCCAAAGGTGCAAATGGCTCGTCTCGCTGCCCATCCTGCTCCTGCTGTACCTCACAGTGCCAGACTGCAGCCGGCCCTCGCTGGAGAAATACTTCATGCTTTCCTTTTGTCTTTCTACCCTCTGGATAGCCGGCTTCTCTTACATCATGGTGTGGATGGTGCGTATTGTGTCTGACTCTACTGTGGGTGCGTACTTGTGTGTGCACATTTGAATGGGGTGTTGCACGTGTGTGCGTGTCTACCTCTTTCGGGTAGCCTTCACGAATACGGGTTTCTTTCAACAAGCCGTGACTCGGTTATCTCAAAGTTTATCAAAGCCTCATTAAGTCGTCTCCTCTTGGGGCATAGCGATCTATTCCGTTGCCTACCAACACAGGGGTCGGTGGTTCGAATCCCCGTGGTACTTCTGGCTGTGTCTGTGGATGGGAAGCTGGATGTGGGTATGTGTCCCGGTCGCTGCACTAGCGCCTCCTCTGGTCGGTCAGGGCGCCTGTTCAGGGAGGAGGGGGGGCACTGGGAGGAATGGCGTGATCCTCCCACATGCTACGTCCCCCTGGTGAAACTCCTCACTGTCAGGTGAAACTCCTCACTGTCAGGTGAAACTCCTCACTGTCAGGTGAAAAGAAGCGGCTGGCGACTCCACATGTATGGGAGGAGGCACGTGGTAGTCTGCAGCCCTCCCCGGATCAGCAGAGGGGGTGGAGCAGAGACCGGGATGGCTCAGAAGAGTGGGGTGATTGGGCGGATACAATTGGGGAGAAAAATCCCAAAAAAAAAACAAAAAAAAATTCTCCTCCTCTTTTTCTCCTCGTTGCTGAACTAGATTGAAGAGGTGAAATCATGAACACAGATTTCCCCCTCATTAATCTGTTTCATGTTTTGTGTTGTGGCAGGTGAGAATACTTGATTACATTTTGTGCATTGCTGACTTGGTTGTGTGTCTGTGCTACACAGGTGACCATAATTGGCTACACACTCGGTGTCCCTGACGTGATAATGGGCATAACATTCCTGGCTGCCGGCACCAGCGTACCAGACTGCATTGCTAGTCTACTTGTGGTACGACAAGGTAACATGCGGATACACAAAGTCGAAGACACACAGCTGAGCAACACTAATCAGAAACGGGGCGTAACGCTGTAGCATGCTAGCTTGTTTAACCCTTGAACACAACTTCACAAAGAGTGAGGGAGGCTATTAATTGATTAACATTGAAATTATTATTGGTGGCACCAGCATCCTTAGAATGACTACACCTTAGCCATTAAGACCAATCTAACAATGTCAAGGTGTGTTAAGGCCAACGTGACAGTGAGCCATCCAGATCTGTTAGCTCTAGTCACAGTCAAACATGTGCAACACTGCACAAAACAAACAACTAAGCCAGTGTTTCCAAACCCAGTCCTCCAGGACCCCCTATCCTGCAGGTTTTCATTGTAACCCTGCATAGGTAGCCCTGCTTGTACTTACTCAGCCAATCATCTCACAGCGCTTAATTATGCAAGGTGTGCAACATCTGACATTCACTGCTGAATTACTACAAGCAGGTTTGCAAAGAAAACCTGCAGGATAGGGGGTCCTTGAGGACTGGGTTGAGAAACACTGAACTAAGTAGAGTGACGAAGAGAAATGAGAGAAGTCAAGATAAGAATTGAAGAACAGCAGTGTGTACAGCAACACCGGGCATCGTATGAGCCAAGTGATGACTTTACTGTCAAAAACCCCATCCGGGGGTGTAGGGTAGCACTCACCAATTTGAAAAAGGACAGGGCGGTGCCTCGTTTTCACCAATTTCTTTTGGCCAGCAAAACTTGCTAACGTTGCGGCCCTACTGCTACAGGCCTTCATCACTGATGAAGGCCTTTAGCTAGCCTGTAGCTTGCTAACGTTTCGGGCCTACTGCTACAGGCTTTCATCAGTGATGAAGGCCTTTAGCTAGCCTGTAGCTTGCTAACGTTTCGGGCCTACTGCTACAGGCCTTCATCACTGATGAAGGCCTTTAGCTAGCCTGTAGCTTGCTAACGTTTCGGGCCTACTGCTACAGGCCTTCATCACTGATGAAGGCCTTTAGCTAGCCTGTAGCTTGCTAACGTCTCGGGCCTACTGCTACAGGCCTTCATCAGTGATGAAGGCCTGTAATAAATGGGTGAAAACGAGGCACTGTCCCTGTCCTTTTTCAGATTGGCGAGTGCTACCCTACACCCCCGGATGTGGTTTTTGCTTGGAACATTATTTGTGCTGAGTTAAATTCAGCTGAGTCCCTGAACTTCAAGGCACTTGACTTTAAAAATAGCTTGCTGGTGTGTTCAGGATATCCTACATTATTAACTGGCCTTACGGCTCTTTTTGCAGTACACATAATGTTGTAATAACAATGGAGGAACACTGCTCCAGGGTCGGGTCGTGGTGGCAGCACGCTAAGTAGGGCATTGCATGCTGGGAGTGGCCGGTACGAGAGTCAGCACCTCCAAGTCTGAGACCACGGTTCTCTACCGGAAAATGGTGGATTGCTCCCTCTGGCTTAGAGACAGTGGCACTGACGAAGAGACAGGAGGCGGAGCTGGAGGTGGCAGAGTTGAAGAGGATAAGATTTCCATTGGGGGTCGTCCCGGGTCGTCCTCTGTGTGGAGTTTGCAGGTTCTCCCCGTGTCAGTGTGGGTTTCTCCGGGTGCTCCGGTTTCCTCCCACAGGCCAAAGACTTGGCGGTCAGCTGACTCGGCAGTACTACATTGTCCCTAGGTGTGAATGTGGGTGTGTGTGTGTGTGTGTATGTGTGTGTGTGTGTGTGTGTGTGTGTGTGTGTGTGTGTGTGTGTGTGTGTGTGTGTGTGGGCCCTGTGGTGGTCTGGCGGCCTGTACAGGGTGTCTCCCCGCCTGCCATCCAATGACTGCTGGGATAGGCTCCAGCATCCCCACGACCCTGAGAGCAGGATAAGTGATTCGGATGATGGATGGGTGAGTGGATGGATGTATGGAAGGGTGGATGGATGGATGGAAGGGTGGATGGATGGGTGAATGGATGGATGGGTGGATGGATGGATGGATGGATGGATGGATGGATGGGTGAGTGGATGGATGGATGGATGGATGGATGGATGGATGGATGGATGGATGGATGGATGGATGGATGGATGGATGGAAGGGTGGATGGATGGATGGATGGAAGGGTGGATGGATGGATGGATGGATGGATGGATGGATGGATGGATGGATGGATGGATGGATGGATGGATGGATGGATGAGTGAGTGGATGGAAGGGTGGATGGAAGGGTGGATGGGTGGATGGATGGGTGCATGGATGGAAGGGTGGATGGATGGAAGGGTGGATGGAAGGGTGGATGGATAGATGGATCTTTACTAGCTTTGGTTATACAGTCTTTGCAGCTTTTCCATTAAGAACCACTGTTTTGGGAAAGATGGGAAAAGGGTGGCGAGCAGGAGGAAATGAGGGTGGGTTGGTGCCAGTGCTGCCCCCCCCCCCACCCACCCACCCCCCAATCGACACACAATATGACCCAAATATCACAACACACATACAGGCCACCTTTGGCAGCTATGTGGCACATTTGGCATTGCTATGGCTTGGTTCTGGCCCAGATCTGGCAAACAGGAGCGGACCGCCCGAGTGCCGTCATTCCAGGCGGTACGTGGGCCGGATGGAGCGTCGGGTGTGGGACGGGTCCGGGCCACAGTAGCGCCTCCTCTGGTCGGTCGGGGAGCCTGTACGCTACGTCCCCCCTGGTGAAACTCCTCACTGTCAGGTGAGAAGAAGCGGCTGGTGACTCCAGGTGTAAGGGAGGAGGCGTGTGGTGGTCTGCAGCCCTCCTGGATCAGCAGAGGGGGGGTGGGGGGGGGCTCAGGCTCCGTCACTGCTGGTCACACAGGAAGTTGCAGTTTGAACACAGCAAGATGGCGGGCCATATGA